>QRFJ01000998.1:211763-293521 GCA_006176705.1 Cocos nucifera
AAGAGAGAGAAGAGAAAGGTCGATGGAAAGGAAAGTGTTTCATGCAACGCGACGGACCATTGGAAGCGGAACTGCCCCTACTTACCTGGCCACCCTAAAGACAAACAAGAGAAGGTCCTTCTGGAGGTATTGGGGGCCTGTTTATTTGGGGGAGGGTCTTAAAACCCTTTTAGGTTTCTTCTGCATCCAGATTTGGGTGCTTTTGACTCTGGATCTAGTGCTCCTATGCACTTCAATGAAGGGTCTTCGAGAGATAGCAGAGGCTGAGGGATGGAACATGATCTTACACGTCGTAATGGAGCAAGAGTTGCTACAGTAGCGTGGGAACATACCCTCTGTGATTACATCTGGTTTAGACTTAGCTTTAAAAAGACTGTTATTATGTGCCTGCAAGCTAGCAGGAAATTTATTTCTGTTTATGCTTAGCACAAGAAGTTATGTATCTTCTTTAAGGACCATTGTAAATTCTTTATGAAGGAAATAAAATTGCAAATGGTTTCTCTGTGTTAATGGTCTTTATCAGTTGCATATTATTGTACCTGTTTTAACTATCGAGCAAAACGTGAATGGCCAAACGACCTAGGGATAGTCAAACGACAGATATCTATGGCACCTGGATTAGATCATATAGCCAGAAGATAGGATTAACAAATTGGAGAAAAATGGGCTATTGAGTCCATGTGACTTTTGAGTCATATCCAACTTGTGAATCTTGTCTTCAAGGCAAAATGAATAAACTCCCTTTTGTTGGACATGGGAGAGGCCACAGATCTCTTGCCCTAGTACATACTGATGTGTGCGGCCCATTTGATGTGCGGCTAGAGGCAATTTTGTCTACTTCATTACCTTTACCGATGATCTGTCTAGGTATGGTATGTGTATCTTATGAGACACAATTTTGAAGCCTTTGAAAAGTTCAAAGAATTCAGACATGAAGTAGAAAAATAAATTGGAAAACCCATTAAGGTTCTTTCGATCAGATCGAAGAGGTGAATAAGCGTGCCCGGGAATTTCTAGACTATCTTAAGGAATGGCATAGTCTCTCAATGGACTCCACCAGGAACACCTCAAACTCAACGGGGTTTCAGAAACGGAGAAATCGGACTCTATTGGATATGGTTCGATCCATGATGAGCTTACAGACCTCCAAATTTTCTTGGGGACATTCATTATTAACTTCAATCTATCTACTGAATAGGGTTCCCTCTAAAACCGTTCCTACCACACCGTATGAGATATGGCATGGTAAGAAACCAAGTCTGAGTTATCTCAGAATTTGGGGTTGTTCCGGCTTATGTCAAAAGACAACAAAGCGGACAAGTTAGAATTTAGGTCCTTTAGAGCTCGATTCATAGATATTCCTAAAGAGTCATTAGGATTACTATTTCTACATTCCAGAAGACCACAATGTGATTGTGAGTCGACATGCCATATTTCTTGAAAAATAGTTTATTCAAGATAGCGGCATTGAGAAAGCAGATTAAGCTTGATGAGAAAGTTCACCAGCAGAAAGAGCTAAGGCCAAGTGGAACCAAATCATGTTGAGCCAATAAGAAACACTACCTTCCACCTCGTTAGATTGGAAAGAGTTTCCTGTCCCCCTGAAAGATACTTAGGTATTATTTCAGAGGATGTAGAGGAAATGTTCCTCATAGGTAATGGTGCTCATGGTGATGATCCCAAAACCTATAACGAGGCGATTCAGATATCGACACGAGAAATGGCTTGAGGCAATGAAGTCAGAGATCGACTCGATGGCACTCAAACCAAGTCTGGACCTTAGTAGATCCACCAGAAGGTATAGTACCTATTGGGTGTAAATGGATCTGCAAGAGAAAGATTGGTGCAGATGGGAATGTGGAGACATTCAAGGCTAGACTAGTGGAAAAGGTTTTATAGTCAACGTGAAGGCATTGACTATCAGGTACCTTTTCCCCAGTAGCTATGCTTAAAATCCATCCGCACATTGCTTGCTGTTGCAGCCTATTTCGATTATGAATATGGCAAATGGACGTGAAACGGCATTCCTAAATGGATATCTTGAGGAAGATATCTATATGGAACAGCCGCTAGGTTTCACATCCAGTGATACTGATCATAAGGTTTGCAAGCTGCAAAGGTCCATATATGGATATATGGACTTAAGCAAGCATCTCGGAGCTGGAACACTCATTTCAATATGTGATCAAAAAGTTTGGTTTTCATCAAAAACGAAGAGGAACCATGTGTTTTTCAAAAGGGTCAGTGGAGCGCTGTTGTCTTCCTCGTTATTGTACGTGGATGACATCCTCCTTACTTGGAATGATATTCCATTGTTGAACATCATCAAGATTGGTTGTCCAAGGAATTCTCCATGAAAGACCTAGGTGAAGGCATCCTTTATTCTAGGAATTAAGGTCTATAGGGATAGACCGAATAGGATGCTAGGAACTTTCACAGAAAGATGTACATAGAGGAAGTACTAAAGAGGTTTAGTATGGAAAAACTCTAAGAGGAGATTAATACCCTTCAGACATGGTATTCATCTTTCAAGAAGATGTGCCCCAGCACACCTGAGGAAATAGAAGCATGAGCAAGATCCCATTATGCTTCGGTAATATGGAGCCTATGTATGCTGCTATGTACACGACCTGATATAGCCCATGCTGTGAGTGTCACAAGCAGATATCAGTCAAATCCAGGTGAAGACACTGGACTTTTGTGAAATGTATCCTTAAGTACTTGAGAAGAACTAAGGATAATGATGTTGGTCTTTGTAATGGAGAACTCCAAGTTCAGGGATACACAGACTCGGACTTCATGTCTGATATAGATGATGAAAGTCGAACATCTGGAAGTCTGTTTGTGTGCAATGGTGGAGCTGTCAGCTGGAAGAGTTCCAAGCAAACTGTGATAGCAGATTCCACCATGGAAGCAGAATATATAGCTGCATCAGAGGCTGCAAAGGAAGCATTCTGTATAAGAAGTTTGCTGCAGAAATTGGAGTAATGCCATCAGATGCCATTCCTCTTTACTGTGACAACAATGGCGCCTAGCCTTGCTAAGGAGCTGAGGTCTCACCAGAAGTCCAAGCACATTGAGCGGCGATATCATCTCAATCCGATTACCTTGAGAAAGGTTACGTTGAGGTCAAGCGAGTCAACTCCCACAGATAATCGTGGCAGACCCACTTACAAAGCCATTGGGCAGTAGAAGATCGAAGCCCACCTTGAGAAGATGGGACTTATAGACTTGTAGCCAATTGGCTTTAGGACAAGTGGGGAGATTGTTAGAATTTGTGCCCTAGAAGCCAGAATTGGCTGACACTTTGTAATACACTTCTAGGGGCAAAATTATAATTTTGACTATAATTAATGAAATGGGTTATTTTCTATCACAATGTGTATTTAGTTCTGTGATACATCCTTTGAGTTAATGGTAAGATAATTCATATTTTCAAGAAAGTTGAAAATTTAAGACATGATAATCATTATTAACTCATAAACAGCTCCGACCATAGGATCATACGAGGATGGTGATTGATCCGGAAGGTTGGTGTACGTCGCTTCTTTTAGTAGATGAGTCTCTGAGTTCTACGGTGTGGAGACACCGGACGCGAGAGTACAGATACTCGTTAGAGAACGAGGGCACTGAGCGATGAACCACCTCGAGTAGTCATTAGGAAGTCTACCTTCTCGTCATGACTGCTCGATGCTGCAAGTAGTGTGTCTGGTTCTTTGATGAGATGCATCGGTAGTTCACCTTGAGGGTGTTATATTTTGACTACACCATTACTCGGTTCTCCTTAGCCATATGGAACCCTGAGGTGTATGTTGGCTATAGCATGTTCATTGATAGAACTGGATTGCATCAAGATGGGATCTATTACCGGTGGTAGAGGAGTAGCCCTATATGAATATACATGAGAATCAAAGTCAAGAAATCCATGGCCATGGTAGAGTGAAATATAAGAAAGAGTTTCTATTTAGATTTTCACATTGGACTCGAATCGAATGATTACATCATATGATGAGACTAGGGTTTGACGAAGTTCACTTAACCTAATCTGATCGGGGCCTCAAGATAGAAGAACTTAATCACACAGGTAGCTGCACCAAGAGGTTCGCATTCAGCTCTGATGGGTTGCCACCATATACTGCTGGCTGTCATTGGTGGATTTTGGGAGCAATTAGAATGATTGATGATCGATCATTCTAGCTGTTCGATCAGAAGAGTTCTGATCCATCGAAAGGAGTTTCGATGATGTCTATGATAGAGATCATGACATATCCATTACCATACAGAACTGAAACCTAACTGGGTCACACAAACAAGGGTTTGAATCTGGTGATCATCAATTGAACTGATCTAGTTCAATTGATCTGAATAAGATTCAATTAGTTTTCAAGAAAATCGTGCTAGCACTCGATTGAACATAACGTTCTTCTTTTACTATCATAAATAAGTTGTCCTGACTGAGCCAAAGGTGTTTGTGCTCATCAGAGGCCTTCATATGGTCTGACTGGAGGTTGTCCAAGTCAGAATAGGTTTGTCTTATTTGTAAGACATTACCTGCCATTTTTTGGTCACCTGCCATTTCTGTTCTTTGACTTTGGTCAAAAGTCTACCTTTGACTGGTCAAACGTTGACCATTGACCTTTGATTTTGACCACATGTCATGCACGCATTGGAGAGCTGGTGGGGGTTGTCCCCTTGCCAGAACCTGGCAAGGAGAAGGGCGCACGCCAAGGGTGGTTGTGAGCCCAAGTAGGAAGGCGCCTAGGAGTCCTTGTTGGACAAGGACTCCACCTCCCTTTTGGATTCCAATCAGATTGTTCTACTAAGAATCCAGTTTGATGCTGAGTCTGTACGATTAGGCGCCCTCTAAGGAGAAATGAACTCAGCAGGGGTCTCTCTATTCTCACAAACCAATCAGATTTAGATCTGATTTCACAAAAGATTGTGATTGGGTTGAGAGGAAGAGGAGTTGGATCACAAGAGGTCTATAAATAAGACCCTGCGCCAACCCTAATTCAATAGAGATTTCCCATGCCCCAAGGCTGCCTCTCCCCTCTTCCTCCATGCCTAAACTTCTCCTCCTTCTCCTCTCCACGTCCAAAAGGGTTTGGATTTAGGTTGGTGCGATTCAGATCAAGGAAAGGGCCAAAATCAAGAAGGCTGCGCTGTGCAAAAGGACGACTGCATGATTTCAAAAGAGTTTGAAAATCCCTCCAGATCAGATCCAGATCTGATTTTTGGGAGGTGTGATAGAGAAGAAGAGGATCTCCAGATCCAACCGAGTGGATACCGGTAGAGGCCAGGCACTTGCGTGGCTAAGATCCAGAACCTTCCACTGCAGATCAGATCATCTACAGGGTAATAGGATTACCCAAATCAGGTAAATTAAATTTGATTTAATTTATCTTATTTTATTTTATTTATTAAAATAATAATAATCAGATCTAAAATATATCAAGATCTGATTGAGATCAAGAGAAAATTTTTAAAATATATCTCTTGATCTAATCAGATCTGGACGAACCTGGACTGGGAAATCAGGATTTTCCTTCATGTGAGTCATGCATCTTTGGCAAATAGCATAGGATGAAGTTTGCCAGAAATACTAAGCGCAGCGAGGGAGTGCTAGATTTAGTGCACTCGGATGTATGTGGACTAGCTTCTATATCAGCTAGAGGTGGGGCAAAATACTTTATCACTCTCGTTGATGATTTCTCAAGGAAGGTGTGGATTTATCTAATCAGAGAAATCAAAGATGTTTGCCTGGTTCAGAGCTTGGAGAGTTGAAGTAGAGGAGTCAGGAAGATAGGTGAAGTGTCTGAGGTTGGACAATGAAGGAGAGTTTACTAGCCTGAAGTTCTAGAGGTACTATGAGAAAAATAGCATCAAACGCTATTACATGGTGAAGATGACTCCCCAGCAGAATGGTGTCATAGAAAGGATGAACCGAATACTGACTGAGAAGGCACGAAGTTTGAGGTTGCAGACATCACTCCCAAAGTTCTTTTGGGGTGATGCTCTAACTTTTTTTTATTTTCTTATGAACGGTTCCCCTCATTATAAGCTAAATGGAGGTATTCCAGAGGAGGTCTGGAGTGGAAAGAAGGTGGAGCTTGGCTACCTAAAAATCTTCGGTTGCACAGCCTATGTACATGTGGGAGGCAACTGAGAGGAGCAAATTGGACCCAAAATCTCAAAAGATGACATTCATAGGGTATCCATAAGGAGTCAAGGGGTACCTACTGCGGGACTCTCAGGCACAGAAGTCAATGATCAGCACGAACGTTATCTTTGATGAGAAAAGCATCTTATGAAGGTCTGGGATAGATGGAACTAGAAAAATAGAGGTGAACAGTGGTGGCCAATCAGAGAATAATGGCATGCAGGTTACATCCACTTACAAAAGTATTTCTATTGAGGTGGAGCTGGGAAGAAAAGTATTGTCTCATATTGAAAATCAGCATGGAGGGCTAGCAGTTCAGACAGATGTGTAGAAGTAGCCACAGACATCAAGCAGAGATGTGCCAGTGGGAGTAACTTTGCACAAGCCCCAGCATACTATTAGGAGGCCAGTCAGATATGGCATTGATGAGGTTATCTTCTATGCACTCATCATTGCTAATGGAGATCAAGAGAATTATGCAGAGGCTATGGAGAGTGAGGATCATGCTTCATGAATACAGATCATGATGGAGGAGATAGAATCACTTGAGAAAAATCAGACATAGCAGTTGGTGGATCTTCCAGAGGGTGCTCGACCTATTGGCTCAAAGTGGGTGTTCACAAAGAAAGAAGCACCTTCAGAACAAGGTGGAGTCAGATTCAAAGCAAGGCTGGTAACAAAGGGGTACTCACAAAAGGAAGGGACTAACTATATAAAAATTTTCTCTTTTGTGGTGCGTCATACATCTATTCGAGTTTTGCTGTCACTGGTGGCACAGCATAACATGGAATTGGAATAGATGGACGTGAAGATGGCCTTCCTTCATGGAACTTTGGAGGAAAGAATCTATATGAAGCAGCCAGATGGTTTCATGAAGATGGGATAGGAAGAAAAGGTGTCTTTACTCAGGAAGTCATTATATGGCTTGAAATAATTTCCTTGTCAGTGGTATCAAAGGTTTGATAGCTTTGTCCTTAGCCTGGATTTCAGTAGATGTGAATATGATTGTTGTGTCTACGTTAAGAATGTAGATGAGGAGGATGCCTTGTTCCTGTTATTGTATATAGATGATATGCTCATAGCCAGTAGAAGCATGGATGTTGTGAAAAGGTTGAAAAGAGCATTATCATCTGAGTTTGAGATGAAGGATTTGGGTCCAACTGAGACAATTCTTGGAATGAAGATTTGTAGAGATAGATGCAAAGGAATGCTCTATTTATCATAAGGAAAGTATATCCAGAAGATTTTGAAGAGATTTGGGATAGAGAAGGCCAAACCTATAGAGATGCCATTGTCGAGTCATATGTCTCTCTCCATGTTTTAGAGCCCCCAGTCAGAAGAGGAGAGAGAGTACATGGAACGAGTCCCTTATGCAAATGCTTTAGGCAGTGTGATGTACACTATGGTATGCTGTAGATCAGATATAGCATATGCAGTGAACACGGTTAGTAGATACATGGCTAACCCTGGGAAGGAACACTGGAAAGCATTGAAATGGATATTGAGATATCTACATGAAACAAGGGATTATGATTTGGTGTTTGGTGGGCAGTTGGGAGGATTTGGAGAACAATTTATGAAGATGTGTGAACGTTCAGGTCCTCTGGAAGGATTTGTTAATGAAAGTTATGCTGGTGATCTTGATACAAGGAGGTCTACAATTGGATACCTCTTCTACATATATGATGGACCAGTGTCTTAGTGATCAATCCTTCAGTCAATTACGGCCTTGTCTACCATAAAGGTTGAGTACATTGGGATAACGGAGGCTGCAAAGGAAGCTCTTTGGCTTAGGAGGCTGATTGATGAGTTGGGGATGGAGCAGAGCAAGATTACACTATTCAGTGATAGTCAGAGTGCTCTGCTATTTGCACAAAACCCAGTCTATCATGCGCGCACAAAGCATATAGATGTGAGGTACCACAGGATCAGAAAGCTGGTGAAGGAAGGTGAGTGGAACTAATGAAGATCCATACCAAGGAGAATCAGTCTAATGCACTCACGAAGGAACTCCCCAATAATAGCTTTCAGAGATGTGTGGCATGGATGGATCAGTTGAGAAGATATGAGTTCACAAGGACTTGGAAGCACCAAGGTGAAGAATGTGAGCTCAGAAGTGGCACTCTCAAGTCTTGAAAATATGAGAAGATAGGTCATGAAAAGATAGGAGCGAGTCGGAAGAGAAATGAACTCTCCTAGTAAAGTTCAAAAATTAGGCCGACTCATCCTGAGACTGAGCCAACTAAGTTGGGAACTAGGCTGGCTCAGTCCAAGATTGGGTCAGCTAGGTCTCAGAAAAAAATTTAGATAAAAAGCAGCATTTTTGGGCATTGGCATGATACACAACTAGGTCGGCTAAGTCTGGGACTGAGCCGACCTAGTCATAGGTTAGCCGACTCAGTCTAAAACTAGGTCGGCTCAGTTTTCGTAGATTATTATTTTATGTATGTAGGTTATTTGGATTTGGAAAGTTTTTCTATGAGCTTAGGCTTGACCATTTGTAAAGTATATATACTAAAAATAGGTTAAGGTTGTAAGTGTGCTGAAATATACCGAATAAAAACTCTTTTCTTCCAAAAATCTCTTCTTCTCTTCTTCTCTATTCCTTGAATTGTTTGATCATGCTTCTGCATTAATCTTTCAGAAGTACTTTCTTGTTGCTTGGCTAATCAACGATGGTCATGCCGATCTATGTTGGAAGAGTGCGCATTTTCGATAGTGTATATTTAAAAGTATCTATGATACATCCTTTGAGTTAATGATAATGATAATTCATATTTTCAAGAGTTGAAAATTTAAGACATGAATTTTCATAATTAACTCATAAACTGCTCCCGATCATAGGATCATCATGAGGATGGTAATTAATCTAAAAGGTTGGTGTATGATCACTTTCTTAGGATAGACGTGTCTTGAGTCTATATTATGGAGACATTGGAGCAAGAGTATAGATACTTGTTAGAGAACGAGGGCACTGAGCATGACCACCTCAAGTAGTCATAAGAAAGTCTACCTTTTTGTCAATGATTGACTCGATGCTATAGTGGTGTGTCTAGTTCTTTGACCTAAGGTGCATTGATAGTTCACCTTGAGAGTGTTATAGTTTAACTACACCATAACTCGATCTCTTAGCAATTCGAAATCTTGAGGTGTATGTTGGCTATAGCATCTTCATTGTAGGAATTGGATTGCACCAATAGGAGATCTATCTACCTTAGTAGATAAGAAGTAGCCCTATGACAATCATGAGTTGAGTCCTTAAGCCCATGGCCATGGTAGAGTGAAGATGATAGAAAGAGTTTCTATTAGGATTTTACATTGGACTTGAATCGAATGATTAATTCATATGACGGACATTGGGTTTGACGAGTTCACCTTAACCCTAATCCTGTTGGAGCTCAAGATAGAAGAAGCTAATCACACAGGTAACTACATCGAGAGGTTCACTTTTAGTTCTAATGGGTTGTCATCATATACTGCTAGGTATCACTGATAGATTTTGGGAGCAATGAGAATGATTTTGATGATCAATCATTCTAATTGTATGAATCAGAAAAGTTCTGGTCCATCGAAAGATATTTTAATGATGTCGGTGATGGAGATCGTGACATATCTCATTACCATTTAGAATTGAACCTAACTAGATCATACAAACAAGGGTTTGGATCTGGATGTCATCAATTGAGCTAATCCAGTTTGATTGATTTGGATTAGATCCAACTAGGTTCAAGATAATCGTGCTAGCACATGATTGAGCTTGACTTTCTCCTTCTAAAATCTTTCTGATTCATCAGAACCAAATCAAATTTGATTTGACTCATTCTTATATTTTGAATGGATTTTTTTTCATCTGACTGGAACAAGTCCAGGTCAGATTAATTGTAGAAATTAAATCCATTCATAGTCAAATTAGACTAGGGTCAAAAATTGACCTATTTGAGAGAATTAAGGGTAACCTGATAAGATGCTTTTAGAAAATTCTTTAGTAATTATTTTGATCTAGTTTTTGGATATGTGATAGAGCATGAAATATACATTGGGTGTATTAAATTTAGTGATTTTTGGAAGTGTCTGGACTAAGTTATGATAGAGTTTGATTTGGATCAAACTCTTGAGAGAAGAGTCCTAGGCATAGTGGATTCTTCCTTATCTACTCATGTTGCCACCTTTTAGATTGATTTTTGGCATCAAAATTAGATGGGATCTGGAGATTTTTGTGGAGATCAAGTTCAGGAGTCCCAATGGTCAAAAAAATGAGGATTTTGGTCAAAAAGGGACTCTAACTTGGCACTATGCTTTTGTATAAGAACCCTTGCGCCAAGGCTTTTCACATAGAAATATTTTTCATACCCAAAGACTATCATTCTAGATATCCCACACCCTCTCTTTCCTCTCTCTCCCTCTCTTCTATATGCCTAAAAAGTTCATAAATCTGAGAAGAAAATCCAATCAAATTTGTGAAGAGTTCAGCATCTATGGGATGGTATTCGTGAGATGGACATGCTGCCTTCAGAAATTTTTTTTAAGGACTTCCAAATCAGATTCAGATTTGATCTTTGAAGAAAAGATTTATAAGAAGAAAATATCTAGATCCTTCCTGAGTGGATACTGATAGAGGCCAGGCACATATGTGGCTCCTTTCGGAACCTCAGAAAATATTAGGATCATCGTAGGATAATCAAATTACCCAAACAAGGTATGATATCAAATCTAATTTAATTTTTATTTTAATTTTTAATATTAGATCATCATGATTAGATCTAAGAACTCTTAGATTAGATTGACTATTTTAAAAGTTTTTAGAAAAATTCATCTTAGATCTGATCAGATCTGCATGATCCTACAGCGAAAAATAGGATTTTTCTTTCAATTGCTCTATGGAAAAGAGACACTATACTATCAAGACATTGTCTCGATGTTGTGCACAAATGAGCATAGAGATAAGATAACTAAGGATGGCATTCTTCAGGAGGGTTTGACTATAGGGAAGAGATGTGGAAGAGAAAGGGGAAGAGGAAAATCAAGGGAGTGATCAAAAATCTGAAAAGGTAGAAAACAAATAAAGTGTTATAAGTGCAATGAGATCGGATATTTTCATTGTGATTGTCCATAGTTGAAGAATCAAAAGAAAGAAAATGAAAGATCAGATTCTCTCAGTACATTTGCTAATCAGGAGGTGGTGGATGACCTTTTGGTGGTGTCAGATGGTCATAAGCAAAGCATAGAAGTTTGGACCTTGGATTCAGTCTGCTCGCATCACTACATTCCAAACCGGCCTTGATTTTCTACATACATTGAGATTGATGGAAGGAGTGTGACACTTGAAGATGATCACCATTGTAAGGTCACTGGTATTGGGATAATTAGAATGAGGATGTTTGACGGGATGGTGTGAACTCTCATGAATGTGAAGCATATCCTGAGGCTAAAGAATAGCCTTATGTCATTGGGCTACCTAGAGTGGAGTGGCTATAGCTTTAGCAATCATATCAGGAGTGGAGTATTCAATATCTCCAATGGAGTCATGATAGTAATGAGGGGTAGAAGGCTGAAAAATAATCTCTATAAGATGAGGGGATCTGTGATGACCGAAGAATCTGATATAGCTACAGCAATGCAGGATCAGTAGGGGGCTTATCATTTGTGGCATTATCATCTGGGCCACATGGAAGATAGAGGGGTGAAGGAGCTAAGAAAAAAAGGACTAACCTCTGATCTAGGTGGAGGAGTTTCTGAGCTTTGTGAGCCATGCCAAATGAAGAAATAGAGGAGAGTTCAGTTTGCGGTCAGCACAGCCCGCATGGCAGCCCCACTGGATCTAGTTCACATGGATGTGTGAGGACCGGCTCCGATTTCAGCCAAAAATGGAGTAAGATACTTCATGACCCTGATAGATTATTTCTCAAGAAAAGTTTGGATCTACTTTATGAGGGAGAAATTAGAAGTTTTCAGCAAATTCAAAGTTTGAAAGGCCAAGGTGGAGAAGGAACAGGGCAGAAGTATAAAGTATTTGTGGTCTGACAATGGTAGGGAATACACCAGCAAGGAGTTCCAAGTTTTTTGTGAGGAGTGTGTTATCAAAAGATACTTCTTGGTAAAGGAGACTCCTCAACAAAATGGGTTGGTTGAGAGTATGAACAGGATCCTTATGGAGAAAGCAAGATGCATAAGGCTGTAGGCAGGGCTTCATAAGGTGTTCTGGATAGATTCAGTGGATGCAGCCTACTAACTAGTGAATTGATCACATCACACCAGGTTAGATGGAAAAATTCCAGAGGAGAAATGATCTGGAAGGAGTATAAACCTGAACCATCTAAGGGTGTTTGAGTGCACGGCATTTGTGCACATTGGTGCTGGTGAGCAGAGCAAATTGGATGCCAAGGCAAAGAAGATGGTGTTCTTAGGATATCCATGAGGTGTTAAGGAGTATCGGCTATGGGATCCCTTATAGAAGAAGGTCGTCATCAATAGGGATGTTGCCTTTGATGAAAACTCAATTCTACATAGGCGAGGTGGCATGGAAGGATAGCAAGAACAGCAAACGATCCAGCAAGGCAGTGCTGGATAACTAATCTCTTATTCTATTTGGCCACTTGCAGGTGCACCGAGAGGACTTGAGTTTCAGATGGAGGATTCTTCAAAAGAGTCTCCGCAAGTGGAGAGGACTAAAATAGGGGTTAGAAGCTAGGAAGACCAGCGAGAGTGAGCTAGATTAAGGACCGACATCGATGTTGCACTGCATAAGCAAAAGAGGAACGTGCGATAGCTAGATCGATATGGCTTTAGAGATTCGGTGTCATACACCCTGGTGACAATGAATGGAGACCGCTACACCTCTGAGGAGGCTGTAGAGAGCCAAGATAGAGATACGTGGGTTCAAGCTATGGCTGAGGAAATGCATCTCTCCAAAAGAATCAGTCGTGGCATTTGGTGCAACTGCCAAAAGGGAAGAAATTCATTAAATGCAAATGGATTTTCCAATGCAAAGAGGGGCCTTGAGAGCAGGAAGGTATTAGGTACAAAGCAAGATTTATGGCCAAAAGGTACTCTCAGAAGGAAGGCATCGACTTCAGCAAAATTTTCTCTTAGGTCATCAGGCATACATCTATCAAGATGCTACTGAGCATCGTTGCAGCTCAGGACTTGGAGTTGAAGCAGATGGACGTTAAGATGGCATTTCTTCATGGACATCTAGAGGAGAGCATCTACATGCAGCATCCACTAGGGTATAGAGAGCCTAGAATAGAAGAGAAGGTAGGTTTGCTATAGAAGTCATTGTATGGGCTAAAGCAGTCGTCGAGATAGTGGTGCAAGCGCTTCGATACCTTCGTGAGGAGCATCGGCCTTTCTAGGTATGAATTTGATCCTCGTGTGTATGTTCAATCTCTGGAGTATGAGTCTAGGATGATCTTGCTTTTGTATGTAGATGATATGCTAGTAGCATGCAAGAGTAAGAAAGTTGTGCAGGAACTGAAGGCTGCATTATCTCGGAAGTTCGAGATGAAGGATTTTGGGCCTACGAGGAAGATCTTAGATATGAGAATTTTTAAAGATCAGGATAAGAAGGTGGTACATTTATCCCAAGATGGTTACATTCGAAAGATCTTAGAAAAATTTGGGTTGAAAGAAGCCAAATCAGCAGTACTGTCACTTACTGGTAATATCAGACTTTCGAAGATTATGTCACCACAAATTAAGGAGGAGATTCTAGATATGGAGAGAGTCCCATACACTGCCAGTATAGAAAGTTTGATGTACACCATGGTATGTTGTTGGCCGAACATAGCTCATGTAGTGAGTCAGGTGAGTAGATTCATGACAAATCTATCGAAAGCACTGACGAGCACTGAAGAACATCTTCAGGTATTTGGTAGGTACAGTTGGAGGAGGTATCACCTATGGATTGCTGAGAGGTGTTGAGGGTTGCTCCAACATGTCCAAGAAGGCTTAGGGGTTGATAGAACGGTTCATGGATGCAGTTTTGGTTGAGATGTGGACACCCGACATTCGATGACTGAGTTCATGTTTTGCTCGAATGGAGGTCTCATTTTATGGAGATCATGCTTGCAGCCCATCACGGTCTTATCCACCACTGAGGCAAAGTACATCGATATTACAAAAGCTACAAAAGAGGCTTTATGGCTGAAGTGATTGGCATTGGAGATGGGTCTTGCTCATAAGATCTTTAAGGTGCACTGCGATAGTCAAAGTGCACTGTTACTTGCTCAGAATTCAGTCTATCATGTAAGAATGAAGCACATCGACATCAGGTACCACCGGATCAGAGACCTCATAGAGGATAGTGAGGTGGAGCTAATAAAGATTCATACCAAGGAGAATCCAGCCGAAGCACTGACAAAGGTTCTTCCATGGGACAACTTTCATAGATGTGTGGCACTGATGCATTTAATGGACAGGAAGAAGTTGCCCCAAGGGACAGGAAGAAGTTGCCCCAAGCCTTGGGGCACCAAGATGGAGGTTGAAAGAGCAAGGATGGTTCTCCCAAGGCTTGAAAGATCATGAAGGAGTCAAGGTGGTGGCTCTTAGAGGCTTGGATCGACTGGAGTTGTATCAATTGAAAAGGAGGACTGATACACTGGTGGGCTGGCTCGGATACAGGTTGAGTCGGCTCGAGATGAGATCAAGTCGGCTCAGACTGAAATCAAGCTAGCTCTCTCAGACAAATAGAGAATGTGTATTCAAAAATCTATGGCTTGATAGGCGGTCGAGCTGGCTCGAGTGTTCGTTGAGCCAGTTGGATAGGTAGATGGATGAGCATGGGTTTTCTTTGGTCTTAGAATGGATCTAATCCAAGGGATCTTAAGGTCTAAGTTGAGAGGTCCTAAGATGGCTAATTTATGTATAGGACTAGATCTTTAGTCCTAGGGATAAGAGCATGCAAGACATAGGCTTGGGTGAGTGCTTTCTTATATGAGTTAGCCTAGGAGAGTTTTTTAGGATGGAGTCATATTGACTTAGGACATTTATATATATTTTATATATATAATATTTTTTTAATGAGAGAATATAGAAATTTCTTTTTCTTCTTGAAACCCTATTCCTCTCTCTCTATGGATTTGTCACCAATCTCTTGGTGTCTATTCATCAGGGCCGCTATCTTCTTCTGGTTAGAAGTCTTTGGTTGCTGATTTCAGATCTTCTAATCTTCAGCGAATCGATCCTTTACATTGACTTTGGAATTCATTGCAACAAGACATTGACCATTCTTCATATATAGATCATATAGATCCATCATGTAGATATTGTTATATCTATGTCCAATGAATATGATGCCATCATCATTGGGACTAGAGACAATACATAATAAAGACTCAAATGTAATCTTAAATTATTTATCATAAATTAGCTAATACTAAGCAAATTATATTTTACTTCATCAACTAATAGTACATTTTGAATAGAAGTGGAAGAAGTGATACGAATGTTACCAATGCCAATGATACGTCCTTTTCCAATCTCTAAATGTAACTACTCCTCCATCTTTAGGTTCAAAAGTGATAAATTGAAATTTGTCACCTATCATGTATCTCGAACAGCCACTATCAAGATACCAAAGTTTTTTTTTCTTTCGGACTATAAGACACTGCTACATAAGAAAATCAAGTTGACTTTTTAGATATCCAAGCCATCTTGGATCCTTTAGAGTTAGTACTCATGGTTCCTTTTAAAATCCAAACTATTTTAATCATTTTTTTATTTATTTTTCTAAAATCACATGAATAGGATTTATAACCAATTTTGCCATAATAATAACATAAGAAGTTTGAGGTAGAATTTGATGAAGCTTTAACAAATAGATTTTTCAATAATTTTTGCTTCTTATGAGATTTGAATCATAATCCTGCCTTGTTAAAAATAGTTCTTTGCTCATTTAATAACATATTTAATTTTTTAGAACTATAAGTAAATCTCTCTATAAATGGATTGATTTTTGCTAATTCATCATTTAATTTCTGATTTTCATAAGTTAGTAAATTTTATTTTTTAGAAATTATTTTTTTCATGAATAAGTTCAGAATTTTACTTTTTTAAATCTTTATTTTTCAAGATTACTTTTCTATATTCGATCATAAGTTTCAAAAAAAAATATCTTGTAACTCATCAAATGTGAAATCTAAAGAGTTTTCAGCATTTACCATCTCTTGATGTGACATTGAGCAAAGATTGGCCACTTCTTGTAATTGTTTTTTGGAGTTAGAGTCCTCATTATCGCTCCAAGTGGCCATCATCATCTTTTTCTTGAACTTTTTGGTTGATTTCTTAAGAAGGGGACAGTCCATTCTAAAATAACTAGATTTCTTGTATTCGAAGCAAATTGGTAGCTTCTTCTCATTTTCTTTTTCTTTTTCTTTACTTGGCTCACCTTTGAAGGTTTTCTTCTTGAATCCTTGCTTCTTCTTTCTCATGAATCTCTTGAACTTCCTTACAATCAAGGCTAAGTCTTCTTCTTCCTTCTCTTCATCGGATTCTTCACTTTCATCATCTTTGAAACTAGTGGTTTTGAGAGCTATGGTCTTCTTCTTCTTAGTTTCTTCCTCCATATTTTGCCTCATGTTTAATTCATGAGTCATTAGAAACCCAAGAAGTTCTTCCAATGGCAACTTGTTAAGGACCTTAGCTTCTTGAATAGTGGTGACTTTCGCTTTTCAAGCCTTTGGAAGTGACCTAAGAATTTTTTGAACAAACTCACTATTAGTATAAGATTTTCCTAGGCTTTTCAAATCATTAATGTTGCTCCTGGATCTCTCGGCTTGAGGTCGGCTGATGAGGATGGTGGAGCTCGGTCACCGAGGAATATGAGGTCGAGGATGAACTTTGCTGGAGCTTCACCCATTCACCTGCAATAAAGTCTCCACTAGAGTATTCTCCGATAAAGATCCTCCGATGGTTAAGTTAGAAGATTGGAGAATAATGAGGAGAGAAAGCATCAAATTGAATGGCATACTTGGAGGGCCCGGAGCCCCTTTATTTATCGGGGAGGAATTGGAGTCGTATCCATTTCGAACTCTAACGGCTTTCCAAATTTGTCGTCCTAGATTGATTTGGAAGATTTTTTTCCTTCTTGAAAGATGGGATTGCAAATGATTCTCCCTTTATTCAAGTTTCTCAATTCGGAGAGGATGCAGTTTTAGCAAGAACGGTTATAGGTCGGCCATTGATGGGCTATGATAGATCATCCTATTCATGTAGCTTGGTGACTAATCTGAATTCGATGAGGATGAGGTATAAAGGCCTACATCATTTTGCTAGGAAGCGATCTTCAGTAGGTTGGCCGAAATTGTAGGTTGGCTTAGGCTAACCTATAGCTAACCACGGGCGAAGTGTCGCATCGTTCCGCCCAGACAATCCATTGGGATAGGTCAGCTGTCATTCCTAAATTGGCTGAGGTCACACCAGCCCCATTCCATAATAGTTTGCCCCCCACTTACGAGGTTGATCGACCTCTGAGCGGCTGATGTAAGTATCCTATCGAAGCCAAGGCCGATCTTCAAATCGTGTCCGCATTGCAATGTTGGAGATCAGTAGCATGATAAGATTGAGAGAAGTCTAGCGACCACAAAATCTAACCATCTGTTGCTTTGATCCGGGTTTTCCCATCCCAGCCAATTGGTATCTGACACATGACGAAGATCTAGAAGGGTAAATGAAATAGGAGTAGATCAAAGCTGTCCATGCCTCTTATAAATAGGGTCAGCATTATTCTTTTTGACTGCTACTGTTGCTTAAAGGATGAACTCTGGTACTTTATGCATGAGGGATAGCTCGAACTCAGCCGAGCTACTATCGACCCCACCTTAACTCCCCTCGTTGCTCAGCCTCCTCGCCCCTCAGGTCAATCTTCTCCACACTTATGAGTCAATCTAGTCTGTCCCAATCTTCTTGGGGCTCGGATAGCCCTTCTGATGAGGATCGTGGTTCTGGGGTAATAGGTTCTCCAGGCAAATCTGAAGAATGTGAGATTTCAGATTATGGTTCTTTTAGAATAAATTCCATCCTCTCCTTGGAGGACTTAGAAGTTATTAGGATGAAATACCATGTCCTCGATGATTTTAAGCTAGAGGTCGTTGGTCCTGGGGAGCGTATAACTCTTCCTCAGCCTGGACGGATCGGTGTTTACGAGGAATCGCTAAAAGCTAGTCTTAGGTTGCCTTTTCAATTTTTAATCATCAAGCTTTTGAACCTGTATAGAATTAGCTTTTGTTGTTTGGCGCCGAACTCCTGACGATCGATTTTAGGCTTCTTCACCCACTGCCTCCTCTTTGGGGTCAAGCCTATCTCCCATCTTTTTTGAGCTTGCTTCACTTTAAAGGAGCATCTGACGGAGGTCGGATGGTGGTACACCTCTCCTTAAAGAAGATGCTGCCTTTTTTGAGGTGCTCCTTCATCGATGCATAACTGGAAAGAGCGCTTCTTTTTTATTTCGGTCGAGCAACCATGGGGTTTCAGCACATCATGGGGCGACCTCATAGGTCGACCGTCAGACCTCCAATGTTGTCCGACGTCGAGGAGGAGGCCTTGAGTCAGATCTTTAGTCTTGCTCCTCTCCCGCTGTCCATGTTTCTTACCAAGGAGAACTTATTTAAGATCAGACTGATTCCAACTAATCCAAGGAGTAAGTGTTTTTATGCAATTTTGTTTGGATCGTCTTTTCTTTTCTCATCAATATCATTGACCGAGTCTTATGTTTTTTGTCTAGTGATGAATCCGTCCGACCTCGAAACTCTTCGATGGATGGCAAAGAAGAGAAAGATGAGCACAGTTGTGACCCCCAAATGCGCTCGGACCGAGGTTGTCCTGGCACAGCCCATGATGGGAGGTTCTTCGAGAGCGGCCTAGACCTCGAGGAAGTAGAAGTCGACGCCGATGAAGGTTGTGATGCCGATTCGATCTACTGCTCCAGCAGAGTCCATCCCTCGACGTTCTACATCTTCTTCCAAAAGAAGCTTGGGTGGGCTGAAGATCTCCATTCGGATGTCCAGCTGTGGATCCGATGTTTCGAAGAGTGTTTCTCTAGTAAAAGTTTCCTTGGATACCGAAGATAAAAGGAAGAGCATCGGTGACTACCGTGTCGCCCATTCCTTATTGAAGTCGGTCATCTTACCGACCGACATCCAAACCTTCGAGGAGGCTGGGGGTGCCTTTCGCATCCAAGACTCCTACAATTCTCTCCTTTGGATACGTGTCGACTTTTGTACCGACCTTCATTTTAGCTCTTCCGTTCATTCCTCAGCTCAGCTTCTTTTTCTTTTCTCTTCTCTTTTTTTCTTTTTTAGCTCGTCCAACATGTGGACCATATTGCCGAAGTAATTAGAGAGGTTCAGCCCCTCTCTAAGGAAGTTGAGGAGAAAGCCGCCCAAGCCAACCGAAGGGTGGATGATGCTTAGTTATCTCGGCTGAAAGTCGAGGATGAGACCAGGTCCCTCAAGGAGAGGGTGAAGCAGCCAGAATCTGAGCTGGCTAAGGCTGAAGCTCGAATGCTAGGGGAGAGGGAAGCTGGGAAGGCACGGGCGAAGGCCACCAGGGTAGAGGCGGTTGAGGTCTTCCGCACCTTGGAAGAATTCCACAACATCAAGGTGGATTTTGCATCACTCTCCTACCTGCAAGGGGGTATAGACCTAAAAGAGAAGGTCTGGAGGATCTTCTATGATTTGGACTTGGACCTCTTAGAGTCAGACGATGAGGAGGCCAAGGAAGTTGAGGATAGAAAAATTTAAAGGAAAGATATCTTCAGCCCCGTGCATGATGACCCACCCGCCGAGGATGTAGCATTGGTACCACCCCCAACCATCATCATCCTATTGAACCAAGCAGAAGTCGATGAATCTAGAGCTCTGGATGGAGCTTAGTGTACCATTTTGATTGGGTATGTTCGATCTTTTTTAGGTCGGCCTTTTTTGTTTGCCCCTGGTTTTTACTGAGGTATCTTTGTATGGACTGACCATCACTAGTAAATATTCAACTTTAATACAAAATCTTCTTTTGCTAAGTTGTTGAGTTCGTATGTTCTTCATCAAAGTTTTCTTTTTCGAGAAGTAGATCAGCATAGATCTTAGGCAGTGTGACTAAGAAGTTGTGACAAATAATTTATACTAGCATGTTATGATCCTCGGCCACATTCGAGGAGTGCATTTTGATGAATTTCATGAGACACGTCCCAATCCTCGACCATGATCGAGGATCGAATGCTGGCGATTTGTATTGGAGATGCATATCACTCCTCGGCTATGGTTGAAGAGTGCACATTGGTAAAATTTGATGGAGACACATCCTGCTCCTCGACCGTGGTCAAGGTGCGCACATTGGCGAGATCCGATGGAGATGCATCCCATCCCTCGGTCGTAGCCAAGGTGCGCACATTGGCGAGATTCGATGGAGATGCGTTCTACTCCTCGATTGTGGCTAAGGAACACACGTTGGCGACATCCAATGGAGATGCATTCTGCTTCTTGACCGTGGTCAAGGAGCATGCATTAGTGAGATCCGATGGAGACACGTTCTGCTCCTCGACCCTGATCGAGGAGCATGTGTTGGCGAGATCCGATGGAGACGCATTCCACTCCTCAACCATAACTAAGGAGCGTGCATTGGCAAGATCCGATGAGATGCATTCCACTCCTCGACCATGGTCAAGGAGCATGCATTGGCAAAATTCGATGGAGACATGTTTCATTCCTCAACCATGGTCGAGGAGCGTACGTTGGCAAAATTCGATGGAGACACGTTCCATTCCTCGACTATGGTCGAGGAGCATGCATTGGTGAGATCCAATGGAGATGCATTCCTCTCCTCAACCGTGGTCGAGGAGCGCACATTGGTGAAATCCGATGGAGATGCATTCCATTCCTCGGCCATGGTCGAGGAGCGCACATTGGTGAAATCTGATGGAGATGCATTTCGTTCCTCGATAGTGGCCGAGGAGCATACATTGGCAAAATCCAATGGAGATGCGTTCTGCTCCTCGACCATAGCCGAGGAGTATGCATTGGCAAGATCTAATGGAGATGCGTTCCGCTCCCTGGCCGTGATCGAGGAGCACGCGTTGGCAAAATCTGATGGAGATGCATTCCGCTCCTCGGCCATAGCCGAGGAGCGCACGTTGGAAAAAATAAAACCTATGAGAAGTTATTATTTATTATCAAAGAAAAATTTAAGATGAAAATACATTCCAGGATAATATATCAAAGATATGATGTCCAGATCTTGGATCGGTCTCATCTAGATGTAGTTTAGAAATATTACCATCGATATTTTTTGGCGAATTGAATTTGATGATAGAATTTATTGAGGATCCCCCGGTTTTTAATATTGAAGGGAAATCCTGATTTCCCGGTCCAGGTTCGTCCAGATCTGATTAGATCAAGAGATATATTTCAAAAATTTTCTCTTGATCTCAATCAGATCTTGATAAGTTTCAGATCTGATTCTTATTATTTTAATAAATAAAATAAAATAAGATAAATTAAATCAAATTTAATTTACCTGATTTGGGTAATCCTATTACCCTGTAGATGATCCTGATTGCAGCGGAAGGTTCTGGATCTTAGCCACGCAAGCGCCTGGCCTCTACCGGTATCCACTCGGGTTGGATCTGGAGATCCTCTTCTTCTCTATCACACCTCCAAAAATCAGATCTGGATCTGATCTGGAGGATCTTCAAAACTCTTTTGAAGATCTGCAGTCGTCCTTTTGCAGCAGCGCAGCCTTCTTGCTTTTGATCGCCTTTCCTTGATCTGAATCGCACCAACCTAAATCCAAAACACTTTTGGACGTGGAGAGCAAGGGGAGAAGAGACTATGGCATGGAGAAGGAGGGGAGAGGCAGCCTTGGGGCGTGTCTAATTAGCATTGGAATTAGGGTTGGGCGCAGGGTCTTATTTATAGACCTCTTGTGATCCAACTCCTCTTCCTCTCAACCAATCACAACCCTTTGTGAAATCAGATCTAAATCTGATTGGTTGGAATAGAGACCCCTGGATTCCTCCTTAGAGGGCGCCTAAGACCAGTCAAACTGGATTCTTAGTAGAACTCTGATTGGAATCCAAAAGGGAGGTGGAGTCCTTGTCCAACAAGGACTCCTAGGCGCCTCCTACTTGGGCTCACGCCACCCTTGGCGTGCGCCCTTCTCCTTGCCAGGTTCTGGCAGGGGGACAGGCCCCCACCAGCTCTCCAATAGGTGCATGACATGTGGTCAAAAGTCAAAGGGTCAATGGTCAACGTTTGACCAGTCAAAGGTAGACTTTTGACCAAAGTCAAAGAACAAGAAATGGCAGGTGACCAAAAATGGCAGGTAATGTCTTACAAATAAGACAACCTATTCTGACTTGGACAACCTCCAGTCAGACCATATGAAGGCCTCTGATTGAGCACAAACTCCTTTGGCTCAGTCAGGACAACTTATTTATGATAGTAAAAGAAGAACGTTAGGTTCAATCGAGTGCTAGCACGATTTCCTTGAACCTAATTGAATCTCATTCAGATCAATTGAACTAGATCAGTTCAATTGATGATCACCAGATTCAAACCCTTGTTTGTGTGACCCAGTTAGGTTCAGTTCTGTATGGTAATGGGATATGTCATGATCTCTATCATAGACATCATCGAAACTCCTTTCGATGGATCAGAACTCTTCTGATTCGAACAGCTAGAATGATCGATCATCTAAATCATTCTAATTGCTCCCAAAATCCACCAGTGACACCTAGCAGTATATGGTGGCAACCCATCAGAGCTGAATGCGAACCTCTTGGTGCAGCTACCTGTGTGATTAAGTTCTTCTATCTTGAGCCCCGATCAGATTAGGGTTAAGGTGAACTCGTCAAACCCTAGTCTCTGTCATATGATGTAATCATTCGATTCGAGTCCAATGTGAAAATCTAAATAGAAACTCTTTCTATTATTTCACTCTACCATGGCCATGGATTTCTGGACTTGATTCTCATGATCATCATAGGGCTACTCCTCTACCACCGAGGTAGATAGATTCCCATCTTGATGCAATCCAGTTCCTACAATGAACATGCTATAGCCAACATACACCTCAGGGTTCCATATGGCTAGGAGACCGAGTAATGGTGTAGTCAAACTATAACACCCTCAAGGTGAACTGCCGATGCATCTCAGGTCAAAGAACCAGACACACTACTGCAGCATCGAGTCAGTCATTGACGAGAAGGTAGACTTCCTAATGACTACTCGAGGTGGTCACGCTCAGTGCCCTCGTTCTCTAACGAGTACCTGTACTCTCGCTCCGGTGTCTCCACACCGTAGACTCAAGACTCATCTACTAAAGAGAAGCGATTCGTACACCAACCTTCCGGATCAATCACCATCCTCGTGATGATCCTATGGTCGGGAGCTGTTTATGAGTTAATAATGATTATTCATGTCTTAAATTTTCAACTCTTGAAAATATGAATTATCATTACCATTAACTCAAAGGATGTATCACAGACACTAAATACACATATGTGATAGAAAATAACCCATTTTATTAATTATAGTCAAAATTATAATTTTGCCCCTAGAAGTGTATTACAAGTGTCAGCCAATTCTGGCTTCTAGGGCACATATATCTAACAATCTCCCACTTGTCCTAAAGCCAATTGGCTACAAGTCTAAGTCCCATCTTCTCAAGGTGGGCTTCGATCTTCTGCTGGCCCAACGGCTTTGTAAGTGGGTCTGCCACATTATCTGTGGAGTTGACTCTCTTGACCTCAACGTAACCTTTCTCAAGGTAATCGCGGATGAGATGGTATCACCGTTTGCTTGGAACTCTTCCAGCACAAACAGTCTGCCAGATGTCGACTTTCGATCATCTATATCGGACATGAAGTCCGAGTCTGTGTATCCCTGGACTTGGAGTTCTCCATTACCAAAGACCAACATCATATCCTTAGTTCTTCTCAAGTACTTAAGGATACATTTCACAGAAGTCCAGTGTTCTTCACCTGGATTTGACTGATATCTGCTTGTGACACTCACAGCATGGGCTATATCAGGTCGTGTACATAGCATGGCATACATGAGGCTCCCTATTGCAGAAGCATAAGGGATCTTGCTCATGCGTTCTATTTCCTCAGGTGTGCTGGGGCACATCTTCTTGGAAAGATGAATACCATGTCTGAAGGGTATTAATCCCCTCTTAGAGTTTTCCATACTAAACCTCTTTAGTACTTCCTCTATGTACATCTTCTGTGAAAGTCCTAGCATCCTATTCGGTCTATCCCTATAGACCTTAATTCCTAGAATAAAGGATGCTTCACCTAGGTCTTTCATGGAGAATTCCTTGGACAACCACATCTTGACTGATGTCAACATGGGAATATCATTCCCAATAAGGAGGATGTCATCCACGTACAATACGAGGAAGACAACAGCGCTCCCACTGACCCTTTTGAAAACACATGGTTCCTCTTCATTTTTGATGAAACCAAACTTTTTGATCACATCATTGAAACGAGTGTTCCAGCTCCGAGATGCTTGCTTAAGTCCATATATGGACCTTTGCAGCTTGCAAACCTTGTGATCAGTATCACTGGATGTGAAACCTAGCGGCTGTTCCATATAGATATCTTCCTCAAGATATCCATTTAGGAATGCCGTTTTCACGTCCATTTGCCATATTTCATAATCGAAATAGGCTGCAACAGCAAGCAATGTGCGGATGGATTTTAGCATAGCTACCGGGGAAAAGGTATCCTGATAGTCAATGCCTTCACGTTGACTATAACCTTTTGCCACCAGTCTAGCCTTGAATGTCTCCACATTCCCATCTGCACCAATCTTTCTCTTGAAGATCCATTTACACCCAATAGGTACTATACCTTCTGGTGGATCTACCAAGGTCCAGACTTGGTTTGAGTGCATCGAGTCAATTTCTGACTTCATTGCCTCAAGCCATTTCTCAGAGTCGATATCTGATATCGCCTCGTGTAGGTTTTGGGATCATCACCATGAGCACCATTACCTATGAGGAACATTTCCTCTACATCCTCTGAAATAATACCTAAGTATCTTTCAGGGGGATGGGAAAACTCTTTCCGATCTACGAGGTGGAGGAGGTAGTGTTCTTATTGGCTCAACCTGATTTGGTTCCACTTGGTCCTTAGCTCGTTCTGCTTGTGAGACTTTCTCATCAAGCTTAATCTGCTTTCCAATGCCACTATCTTGAATAAACTATTTTTCAAGAAATATGGCATGTCGACTCACAATCACATTGTGGTCTTCTGGAATGTAGAAATAGTATCCTAATGACTCTTTAGGATATCCTATGAATCGAGCTCTAAAGGACCTAAACTCTAACTTGTCCGCTTGTTGTCTTTTGACATGAGCCGGACAACCCCAAATTCTGAGATGACTCAGACTTGGTTTCTTACCGTGCCATATCTCATACGGTGTGGTAGGAACGGTTTTAGAGGGAACCCTATTCAGTAAATAGATTGAAGTTAATAATGAATGTCCCCAAAGAAAATCAGGGAGGTCTGTGAAGCTCATCATGGATCGAACCATATCCAATAGAGTCCGATTTCTCCGTTCTGAAACCCCGTTGAGTTGAGGTGTTCCTGGTGGAGTCCATTGAGAGACTATGCCATTTTCCTTAAGATAGTCTAGGAATTCCCGGCTAAGGTATTCACCTCCTCGATCTGATCGAAGAACCTTAATGGGTTTTCCAGTTTGTTTTTCTACTTCATGTCTGAATTCTTTGAACTTTTCAAAAGGCTTCAGACTTGTGTCTCATAAGATACACATACCCATACCTAGACAGATCATCGGTAAAGGTAATGAAGTAGACAAAATTGCCTCTAGCCGGCACATCAAATGGGCCGCACACATCAGTATGTACTAGGGCAAGGAGATCTGTGGCCCTCTCCCCATGTCCAACAAAAGGGAGTTTAGTCATTTTGCCTTGAAGACAAGATTCACAAGTTGGATATGACTCAAAAGTCAATGGACTCAATAGTATCTTCCTATTATTTCTGCCATATTTGTTATATCCTATCATTCATTTGCTGTTACAATAAAGAATGATCACATAACCTTCTTGTGCTAAGCATGAAACAGAAATCAAATTCCTGCTAGCTGCAGGCACATAATAACAGTCTTTTAAAACTAAGTCTAAACCAGATGGTAATCGAAGAGGGTATGTTCCCACGGCTACTGCAGCAACTCTTGCTCCATTACCGACGCGTAGGATCATGTCTCCATCCCTCAGCCTCCTGCTATCCTCAAGACCCTGCATAGAAGTGCACAGATGAGCACTAGAACCAGAGTCAAGCACCCAACTGGATGCAGAAGAAACCGTAAGGTTAGACTCAATAACGAGCATACCTCCAGAAGGACCTTCCTTCTTGTTCTTCAGGGTGGCCAGGTAAGTAGGGCAGTTCCGCTTCCAATGGCCGTCGCTGTTGCAATGGAAACACTTTCCTTTGCCATCGACCTTCTTCTTCGGTTCTGCCTTCTTCTTCTTTGATCCTTCCTACCTTTTGCTTTTTCACAGACTTCTTTTTCTTTCCATAAGACTTTCTTTTGGAAGAAGTCCGTTCCATAGCAAGAACTGAGCCTTTAGAACCTTTCATAGAAAGCTCAGCGGTAACCAGCATATTCATCAACTCGGCCAAGGAATTTTGAAGTTTATGCATGTGGTAATTCATGATGAATTGCCCATATGCATCAGTCAAGGATTGCAGAATAATATCGTTCTGCAGATCCAAGTCCAACTTCACACCGAGCTTCTCAAGCTCTTCCATGTCCTTGATCATTGTCAGACAGTGATCTTGGACTGACTGCCCATCACGCATCTTAGCCTTAAAAAGTCATTTTCGTGACTTGATATTTGGCTGCGCGACTCTGTTCACCAAACATCTCCTGCAGGTGAGCCAACATTTGGCGAGCAGTCCCGATATCTTCATGTTGGCGCTGGAGCTCATCAGACATCGAGCCCAACATGTAGTATCTGGCCTTATTGTCTTCGTCAATCCATTTTTCCAGAGACGCTCTCTGTTCAGTGGATGGACGAGCTGGTAAGGTGGGAGGGTCCTGGTCCAAAACATGTGTTAACTTCTCTGAACCCAAAACAATTTTGTAGTTCCTGAGCCAATCTTTATAATTGGGTCCAGTCAGTCTATGTGTGTCTAGGATACGTGCCAGTGGGTTGGACGCAGACATTTTCCTGTAGAGAGTCAAAGATTCTAGTTAGATACTGTAATTTTGACTTGACCAATTTGTTTAGGGATTTTATTTTTAAACAAATTAGCTCCCACTATTTTCTCGGATCCCTACACTCCCTCTGTAGAGATGCGAAAATCTCCACGATTGATGATTTCTAGTGGGTGGTGCGGTCTCACCAACTGACTCATCACCTCACCTAACAGTTATTGGTGATGGGTTAGCCAATGAGTGAACAACTCTTGTTCAATGATTCTCTAATCATGGTGCACCCAAACTTGGTCTCTAATTCATGAATCTCACCGTATCCGGAATATTGATCCACTCCTTAGTTAAGTCAGACCCACCATTTGCATAGACTGGGTTCCTAATTGGGTCTCTCACCGTATCCGGAAATATTGAGCCCAACTCATCCTCCAGCCCATAGCATCCAATGCCTAATAGACATGGTTGCGTCTTCCCGGTGCAACTGAGCCACTGTATCCAGCCGAGAACAATCAACCCCGGGAAGGGCCCGCACGTCTACAATGGTGGAAGACCTCAGACTTAATCTTTTCTTAGGGAGAATTGATTCAGGTCTCATTAAACTAGACTTGGCTTAGTCATAACAATTATGACTAACCTAGTGGCATGGGTTCAGCTCGGATTATTGACCACCTCAGATCAGAACTGTGTCAACAGATATGGCCAGGTAAGTGAGACCGGTGGAAGGAATATGCCGTTAACTCGCACAAGAACGCATTCAGGTCGAGTAGCTTCCAATTAAAAACCAGTCGGTCGTCTGTGCCAAACTTACCTTAGACACCAAATTGTTGAGTCAGAACCAATTGGGTTAGCCTACAATCCAGACTCTAACCTCTGAGCCTAATTAGGTCTTGCTTGATCGTGACTCGATCTTGACCCAGACTTAATCCTATTAGGCTGGTCAATTTAAGCATTGTTGATCCCATCTAACCAACTCTTGATTCGGTTTGATCAACCGCTTAGACCTAATTGAGCTACCCAAGCCCGAACCCAGTATTATGAATATGTCTTAGATCTGAAATTCTCAATTTTAGACCTAATTAATATTCCATAAACTTAATTCTTAATTAAGTTGGGTTCATAAACAAAATATGCACAATAAATCCTAGGGTTTCAGGATCTAGGGTTTTGCAGAAAGTAAGTTTTGGGTTTCTGATTAAGGACGAACACGCAGCACCCCTACACGTCATAAGAACACCCCATCGAATGGGAAGAGAGGGCCTTTAAACCCTTCTTCGTTCTTATGACCGGACGGCCAAGAGGAACGCCTTAATCAGGAACATGTAAATCTACAAAACAGTTATAGATCTATATCATATATCTCATATACAAATTTAGATCTAATCAAGGCATATTTTGCATACATCTCATGTATCAAATCATGCATGTTTTCAGATCTAAATTATCTCATAATAATCTAAAAAATTAGATTTAAATTGATCTAATCAAAATAAATTCTAATCTAGACAATTATGTAGAACTATTCTACAAAATAGTCTAGTACTAATCATCATCATTTCTTCATTGATATGTTAAAATTAAATAATTTTTTTTGCTGTTTTTAGATGTTTTATAAAACTTTTAATATGAAAAAATAAAAAAAGATCTAAATTATTTTTAATCAATTAAATCAAAAGATCACAAACTATTCTATAGAACTATCTATTCTTAGAACTAGTCATGCATTAT
Organism: Cocos nucifera; assembly: GCA_006176705.1. Lineage (NCBI taxonomy): Eukaryota > Viridiplantae > Streptophyta > Magnoliopsida > Arecales > Arecaceae > Cocos > Cocos nucifera. Next base: position 240,822 of record QRFJ01000998.1, read on the forward strand.
TTCAGTCTTAGATCCAAATTCATTTAATTTTAATTTTTTCATTTCAGACTCGTTATCAATCTCATGTGACATCTGAACACTTACTTTATTTTTTAATTAAAATAAAATTAAAAATCAGATCTAAACAATCTAGAACCATGGCTCTGATACCAGTTGAAGAAAAATCCTGATTTCGATCCAGGTTTCGTCAGATTGATCATCAAGAGATATATTTTAAAAATTTTCTCTTGATCTCAATCAAATCTTGATAAGTTTAGATCTGATTTTTATTATTTTAATAAATTAAAATAAAATATAGATAAATTAAATTAAATTTAATTTACCTTGATTTGGGTAATCCTATTACCCGTAGATGATCCTGATTGCAGCGGAAGGTTTTGGATCTTAAAGCCACAGCAGCCTGGCCTCTACGATATCCACTTGGGTGGATCTGGAGATCCTCTTTCTCTTTATCACCTCCAAAATAAGATCTCTGATTCTTGATCTAGGATCTTCAAAACTCTCTTTTAGAAGATCGGAGTAGTTCCTTATTGCCAGAGCGCAGCCTTTCTAGCTTTCTCGCTTTCCTTGTCTGATTGCCAACCAACCAAAGTCCAAACACTTTTGGACGTGGAGAGGAAGGGAGAAGTGGTTTCATGGGAAGGAGGGAGAGCAGCCTTGGGGGTGGTCTAATTCTCAATTATTGAGGTTGGGGGGTGAGGTCTTATTTATAGACTTCTGTATCCAACTCCTCTTCTTCTCACCAATCACAACCTTTTTGAAATCAGATCTAAAATCTGATTGTGGAATAGAGCCCTGATTTCCTCCTTAGAGGGTGCCTAAGACCAGTCAAATGGATTCTTAGTAGAAACTCTGATTGAATCCAAAAAAGGATGTGGAGTCCTATGCCAAAAGGACTCCTAGGCGCCTCCACTTGGGCTCACGCCAGGACTTGGCGGCCCCTTCCCTGCTAGTTTCTAGGGGACAAGCCCCACCACTCTTCATAGTACGTGACACAAAGTGGTCAAAGTCAAAGGTCAATGGTCAGCTTTGACCAGTTCAAAGGTAGACTTTTGACCAAAAGTCAAAGAAGAAATGGCAGTGACCAAAAAATGGCAGGTAATGTCTTACAATAATAACAACTTATTCTGAATGGACAACTCCAATCAGCATAAGTGAAGGCTCTGATTAGACAAACTCCTTTGGCTCAGTTTCAGGACAACTTATTTAGTGATAGTAAAAAAGAACGTTAGGGTTCAATCGAGTGCTAGCAGATTTCCTGAACCTAAATTGAATCTCATTCAGATCAATTAGAACAGATCAGTTCAATTGATGATCACACAATTCAAACCTTTGTGTGACCAGTTAGTGTTCAGTTCTGTATGGTAATGGGATATGTCATGATTCTCTATCATCGACATCATCGAAACTTTCTTTGATGGATCAGAACTCTTCTGATTCGAAACAGCTAGAATGATCATCATCTAAATCATTCTAATTTGCTGCCCAAAATCCACAGTGAACACCTAGCAGTTATGGTGGCAACCCATCAGAGCCTGAATGCGAACCTCTTGTGCAGCTACCTGTGTGATTAAGTTCTTCTATCTTGCTAGCCCGATCAGATTAGGGTTAAGGTGAACTCTCAAACCCTAGTCTCTGTCTAATGATGTAATCATTCGATTCGAGTCCATGAAAACTAAATAGAAACTCTTTCTATTATTTCACTCTCCATGGCCATGGATTCTGACTTGATTCTCATGATCATCATAGAGCTCTTCCTCTACCACCGAGTAGATAGATCCATCTTGATGCAATCATTTCTAACAATGAACATGCTATAGCCAACATACACCTCAGGATTTCATATGGCTAGAGATCGAGTAATGGTGTAGTCAAACTATAAACCCTCAAGTGAACTGCCGATGCATCTCAGGTCAAAGAACCAACAACTACTTGCAGCATCGAGTCAGTCATTGATGCAGAAGGTAGACCCTAAGACTACGTCTGAATGACTACTCGGGTGGTCACGCTCAGTGCCCTCGTTCTCTAACGAGTATCTATACTCTCGCTTCCGGTCTCCACACATAGACTCAAGACTCATCTACTAAAAGAAGCGATCGTACACCAACCTTTCCGGATCAATCACCATCCTCGTGATGATCCTATGGTCGGGAGCTGTTTATGAGTTAATAATGATTATTCATGTCTTAAATTTTCAACTCTTGAAAATATGAATTATCATTACCATTAACTCAAAGGATGTATCACAGACACTAAATACACAGGTGTGATAGAAAATAATCCATTTCATTAATTATAGTCAAAATTACAATTTTGCCCCTAGAAGTGTATTACAAGTGTCAGCCAATTCTGGCTTCTAGGGCACATATATCTAACAATCTCCCACTTGTCCTAAAGCCATTGGCTACAAGTCTAAGTCCCATCTTCTCAAGGTGGGCTTCGATCTTCTGCTGGCCCAACGGCTTTGTAAGTGGGTCTGCCACATTATCTGTGGAGTTGACTCTCTTGACCTCAACGTAACCTTCTCGGTAATTCGCGGATGAGGGTGGTATCACCATTTGCTTGGAACTCTTCCAGCACAAACAGTCTGCCAGATGTCGACTTTCGATCATCTATATCGGACATGAAGTCCGAGTCTGTGTATCCCTGGACCAGGAGTTCTCCATTACCAAAGACCAACATAATATCCTTAGTTCTTCTCAAGTACTTAAGGATACATTTCACAGAAGTCCAGTGTTCTTCACCTGGATTTGACTGATATCTGCTTGTGACACTCACAGCATGGGCTATATCAGGTCGTGTACATAGCATGGCATACATGAGGCTCCCTATTGCAGAAGCATAAGGGATCTTGCTCATGCGTTCTATTTCCTCAGGTGTGCTGGGGCACATCTTCTTGGAAAGATGAATACCATGTCTGAAGGGTATTAATCCCCTCTTAGAGTTTTCCATACTAAACCTCTTTAGTACTTCCTCTATGTACATCTTCTGTGAAAGTCCTAGCATCCTATTCGGTCTATCCCTATAGACCTTAATTCCTAGAATAAAGGATGCTTCACCTAGGTCTTTCATGGAAAATTCCTTGGACAACCACATCTTGACTGATGTCAACATGGGAATATCATTCCCAATAAGGAGGATGTCATCCACGTACAATACGAGGAAGACAACAGCGCTCCCACTGACCCTTTTGAAAACACATGGTTCCTCTTCATTTTTTATGAAACCAAACTTTTTGATCACATCATTGAAACAAGTGTTCCAGCTCCGAGATGCTTTCTTAAGTCCATATATGGACCTTTGCAGCTTGCAAACCTTGTGATCAGTATCACTGGATGTGAAACCTAGCGGCTGTTCCATATAGATATCTTCTTCAAGATATCCATTTAGGAATACGTTTTCACATCCATTTGCCATATTTCATAATCGAAAATAGGCTGCAACAGCAAGCAATGTGCGGATGGATTTTAGCATAGCTACCGGGGAAAAGGTATCCTGATAGTCAATGCCTTCACGTTGACTATAACCTTTTGCCACCAGTCTAGCCTTGAATGTCTCCACATTCCCATCTGCACCAATCTTTCTCTTGAAGATCCATTTACACCCAATAGGTACTATACCTTCTGGTGGATCTACCAAGGTCCAGACTTGGTTTGAGTGCATCGAGTCAATTTCTGACTTCATTGCCTCAAGCCATTTCTCGAGTCGATATCTGATATCGCCTCGTTGTAGGTTTTGGGATCATCACCATGAGCACCATTACCTATGAGGAACATTTCCTCTACGTCCTCTGAAATAATACCTAAGTATCTTTCAGGGACGGAAACTCTTTCCGATCTACGAGGTGGAGGAGGTAGTGTTCTTATTGGCTCAACCTGATTTGGTTCCACTTGTCCTTTAGCTCGTTCTGCTTGTGAGACTTTCTCATCAAGCTTAATCTGCTTTCCAATGCCACTATCTTGAATAAACTATTTTTCAAGAAATATGGCATGTCGACTCACAATCACATTGTGGTCTTCTGGAATGTAGAAATAGTATCCTAATGACTCTTTAGGATATCCTATGAATCGAGCTCTAAAGGACCTAAATTAACTTATCCGCTTGTTGTCTTTTGACATAAGCCGGACAACCCCAAATTCTGAGATGACTCAGACTTGGTTTCTTACCGTGCCATATCTCATACGGTGTGGTAGGAACGATTTTAGAGGGAACCCTATTCAGTAAATAGATTGAAGTTAATAATGAGTGTCCCCAAAGGAAATCAGGGAGGTCTGTGAAGCTCATCATGGATCGAACCATATCCAATAGAGTCCGATTTCTCCGTTCTGAAATCCCGTTGAGTTGAGGTGTTCCTGGTGGAGTCCATTGAGAGACTATGCCATTTTCCTTTAGATAGTCTAGGAATTCCCGGCTAAGGTATTCACCTCCTCGATCTGATCGAAGAACCTTAATGGATTTTCCAATTTATTTTTCTACTTCATGTCTGAATTCTTTGAACTTTTCAAAAGCTTCAGACTTGTGTCTCATAAGATACACATACCCATACCTAGACAGATCATCGGTAAAGGTAATGAAGTAGACAAAATTGCCTCTAGCCGGCACATCGAATGGGCTGCACACATCAGTATGTACTAGGGCAAGGAGATCTGTGGCCCTCTCCCCATGTCCAACAAAAGGGAGTTTAGTCATTTTGCCTTGAAGACAAGATTCACAAGTTGGATATGACTCAAAAGTCAATGGACTCAATAGCCCATTTTTCTCCAATTTGTTAATCCTATCTTCTGCTATATGACCTAATCTCAGGTGCCATAGATATCTGTCATTTGGACTATCCCTAGGTCGTTTGGCATTCACGTTTTGCTTGAATAATGAGCATACCTCCAGAAGGACCTTCCTTCTTGTTCTTCAGGGTGGCCAGGTAAGTAGGGCAGTTCCGCTTCCAATGGCCGTCGCTGTTGCAATGGAAACACTTTCCTTTGCCATCGACCTTCTTCTTCGGTTCTGCCTTCTTCTTCTTTGATCCTTCCACCTTTTGCTTTTTCACAGACTTCTTTTTCTTTCCATAAGACTTTCTTTTGGAAGAAGTCCGTTCCATAGCAAGAACTGAGCCTTTAGAACCTTTCATAGAAAGCTCAGCGGTAACCAGCATATTCATCAACTCGGCCAAGGAATTTTGAAGTTTATGCATGTGGTAATTCATGATGAATTGCCCATATGCATCAGTCAAGGATTGCAGAATAATATCGTTCTGCAGATCCAAGTCCAACTTCACACCAAGCTTCTCAAGCTCTTCCATGTCCTTGATCATTGTCAGACAGTGATCTTGGACTGACTGCCCATCACGCATCTTAGCCTTAAAAAGTCATTTTGTGACTTGATATTTGGCTGCACGACTCTGTTCACCAAACATCTCCTGCAGGTGAGCCAACATTTGGCGAGCAGTCCCGATATCTTCATGTTGGCGCTGGAGCTCATCAGACATCGAGCCCAACATGTAGTATCTAGCCTTATTGTCTTCGTCAATCCATTTTTCCAGAGACGCTCTCTGTTCAGTGGATGGACGAGCTGGTAAGGTGGGAGGGTCCTGGTCCAAAACATGTGTTAACTTCTCTGAACCCAAAACAATTTTGTAGTTCCTGAGCCAATCTTTATAATTGGGTCCAGTCAGTCTATGTGTGTCTAGGATACGTGCCAGTGGGTTGGACGCAGACATTTTCCTGTAGAGAGTCAAAGATTCTAGTTAGATACTGTAATTTTGACTTGACCAATTTGTTTAGGGATTTTATTTTTAAACAAATTAGCTCCCACTATTTTCTCGGATCCCTACACTCCCTCTGTAGAGATGCGAAAATCTCCGCGATTGATGATTTCTAGTGGGTGGTGCGGTCTCACCAACTGACTCATCACCTCACCTAACAGTTATTGGTGATGGGTTAGCCAATGAGTGAACAACTCTTGTTCAATGATTCTCTAATCATGGTGCACCCAAACTTGGTCTCTAATTTATGAATCTCACCGTATCCGGAATATTGATCCACTCCTTAGTTAAGTCAGACCCACCATTTGCATAGACTGGGTTCCTAATTGGGTCTCTCACCGTATCTGAAATATTGAGCCCAACTCATCCTCCAGCCCATAGCATCCAATGCCTAATAGACATGGTTGCGTCTTCCCGGTGCAACTGAGCCACTGTATCCAGTCGAGAACAATCAACCCCGGGAAGGGCCCGCACATCTACAATGGTGGAAGACCTCAGACTTAATCTTTTCTTAGGGAGAATTGATTCAGGTCTCATTAAACTAGACTTGGCTTAGTCATAACAATTATGACTAACCTAGTGGCATGGGTCAGCTCGGATTATTGACCACCTCAGATCAGAACTGTGTCAACAGATATGGCCAGGTAAGTGAGACCGGTGGAAGGAATATGTCGTTAACTCGCACAAGAATGCATTCAGGTCGAGTAGCTTCCAATTAAAAACCAGTCGGTCGTCTATGCCAAACTTACCTTAGACACCAAATTGTTGAGTCAGAACCAATTGGGTTAGCCTACAATCCAGACTCTAACCTCTGAGCCTAATTAGGTCTTGCTTGATCGTGACTCGATCTTGACCCAGACTTAATCCTATTAGGCTGGTCAATTTAAGCATTGTTGATCCCATCTAACCAACTCTTGATTCGGTTTGATCAACCGCTTAGACCTAATTGAGCTACCCAAGCCCGAACCCAGTATTATGAATATGTCTTAGATCTGAAATTCTCAATTTTAGACCTAATTAATATTCCATAAACTTAATTCTTAATTAAGTTGGGTTCATAAACAAAATATGCACAATAAATCCTAGGGTTTCAGGATCTAGGGTTTTGCAGAAAGTAAGTTTTGGATTTCTGATTAAGGACGAACACGCAGCACCCCTACACGTCATAAGAACACCCCATCGAATGGGAAGAGAGGGCCTTTCAAACCCTTCTTCGTTCTTATGACCGGACGGCCAAGAGGAACGCCTTAATCAAGAACATGTAAATCTACAAAACAGTTATAGATCTATATCATATATCTCATATACAAATTTAGATCTAATCAAGGCATATTTTGCATACATCTCATGTATCAAATCATGCATGTTTTCAGATCTAAATTATCACATAATAATCTAAAAAATTAGATTTAAATTGATCTAATCAAAATAAATTTCTAATCTAGACAATTATGTAGAACTATTCTACAATTAGTCTAGTCTTGCATCTATCATATCTCATATGATATTTAAAATTAAATAATTTTTATTTGCTGTTTATTAGATGTTATTATAACACTTATAATATCAGAAAACAATAAATAAGAAGATCTAAAATATGATTTAATCATATTAAATCAAAGACATGCAAAACTATTCTATAGAACTATTCTATTCTAGAACTAGTCATGCATATCTTCATGTTCTTAGATCCAAATCATTTAATTTTAATTTTTTCTGATTTCAGATCTGATCACATCTCATGTGACATCTGAAATCACTTTATTTTCTAATTAAAATAAAATTAAAATCAGATCTAAACAATCTAGAACCATGGCTCTGATACCAGTTGAAGGGAAATCCTGATTTCCCGATCCAGGTTCGTCCAGATCTGATCAGATCAAGAGATATATTTCAAAAATTTTCTCTTGATCTCAATCAGATCTTGATAAGTTTCAGATCTGATTCTTATTATTTTAATAAATAAAATAAAATAAGATAAATTAAATTAAATTTAATTTACCTGATTTGGGTAATCCTATTACCCGGTAGATGATCCTGATTGCAGCGGAAGGTTCTGGATCTTAGCCACGCAAGCGCCTGGCCTCTACCGGTATCCACTTGGGTTGGATCTGGAGATCCTCTTTTTCTCTATCACACCTCCAAAAATCAGATCTGAATCTAATCTGGAGGATCTTCAAAACTCTTTTGAAGATCGGCAGTCGTCCTTTTGCAGCAGCGCAGCCTTCTTGCTTTTGATCGCCTTTCCTTGATCTGAATCGCACCAACCAAAATCCAAAACACTTTTGGACGTGGAGAGCAAGGGGAGAAGAGACTATGGCATGGAGAAGGAGGGGAGAGGCAGCCTTGGGGCGTGTCTAATAGCATTGGAATTAGGGTTGGGCGCAGGGTCTTATTTATAGACCTCTTGTGATCCAACTCCTCTTCCTCTCAACCAATCACAACCCTTTGTGAAATTAGATCTAAATCTGATTGGTTGGAATAGAGACCCCTGGATTCCTCCTTAGAGGGTGCCTAAGACCAGTCAAACTGGATTCTTAGAAGAACTCTGATTGGAATCCAAAAGGGAGGTGGAGTCCTTGTCCAACAAGGACTCCTAGGCGCCTCCTACTTGGGCGCACGCCAAGGCATGCGCCCTTCTCCTTGCCAAGTTTTGGCAAGGGGACAAGCCCCCACCAGCTCTCCAATAGGTGCATGACATGTGGTCAAAAGTCAAAGGGTCAATGGTCAACGTTTGATCAGTCAAAGGTAGACTTTTGACCAAAGTCAAAGAACAAGAAATGGCAGGTGACCAAAAATGGCAGGTAATGTCTTACAAATAAGACAACCTATTCTGACTTGGACAACCTCTAGTCAGACCATATGAAGGCCTCTGATTGAGCACAAACTCCTTTGGCTCAGTTAGGACAACTTATTTATGATAGTAAAAGAAGAACGTTAGGTTCAATCGAGTGCTAGCACGATTTCCTTGAACCTAATTGAATCTCATTCAGATCAATTGAACTAGATCAGTTCAATTGATGATCACCAGATTCAAACCCTTGTTTGTGTGATCCAGTTAAGTTCAGTTCTGTATGGTAATGGGATATGTCATGATCTCTATCATAGACATCATCGAAACTCCTTTCGATGGATCAGAACTCTTCTGATTCGAACAGCTAGAATGATCGATCATCTAAATCATTCTAATTGCTCCCAAAATCCACCAGTGACACCTAGCAGTATATGGTGGCAACCCATCAGAGCTGAATGCGAACCTCTTGGTGCAGCTACCTGTGTGATTAAGTTCTTCTATCTTGAGCCCCGATCAGATTAGGGTTAAGGTGAACTCGTCAAACCCTAGTCTCTGTCATATGATGTAATCATTCGATTCGAGTCCAATGTGAAAATCTAAATAGAAACTCTTTCTATTATTTCACTCTACCATGGCCATGGATTTCTGGACTTGATTCTCATGATCATCATAGGGCTACTCCTCTACCACCGAGGTAGATAGATCCATCTTGATGCAATCCAGTTTCCTACAATGAACATGCTATAGCCAACATACACCTCAGGGTTCCATATGGCTAGGAGACCGAGTAATGGTGTAGTCAAACTATAACACCCTCAAGGTGAACTGCCGATGCATCTCAGGTCAAAGAACCAGACACACTACTGCAGCATCGAGTCAGTCATTGACGAGAAGGTAGACTTCCTAATGACTACTCGAGGTGGTCACGCTCAGTGCCCTCGTTCTCTAATGAGTACCTGTACTCTCGCTCCGGTGTCTCCACACCGTAGACTCAAGACTCATCTACTAAAGAGAAGCGATCGTACACCAACCTTCCGGATCAATCACCATCCTCGTGATGATCCTATGGTCAGGAGCTGTTTATGAGTTAATAATGATTATTCATGTCTTAAATTTTCAACTCTTGAAAATATGAATTATCATTACCATTAACTCAAAGGATGTATCACAGACACTAAATACACAGGTGTAATAGAAAATAACCCATTTCATTAATTATAGTCAAAATTACAATTTTGCTCCTAGAAGTGTATTACAAGTGTTAGCCAATTCTGGCTTCTAGGGCACATATATCTAACACTATTAATAGTCGGCCATTCGAACTTGGGCTTATTCTTGGATTTCTTTCAGAAGATCTAGATTTACTCTCATTCTGAAAGAATTGCTATCTTCATCGAACTCTTCCACTCAAAGCGTGGGTAACCCCATCTCTAGGGTATCATAGCTTTCGTACCGAAGGCCAACATGAAAGATGTCTCTCCAGTTGGGACACATTGCATCATGCGATACCTCCAAAGGATGTTATACAACTCTTTGACCCATGACCCTTTTGCCTGGCTTATGCGAGCTTTCAACCCCTATAATAATATCCTATTTGTCACCTCGGCGTCACCATTAGTCTATGGATGGCCTACTGACATCAATCTGTGAGAAATCTCATAGTCATTACAAAACCCTGTAAACCTTGGGTTATTGAATTATCATCCATTATCAGTTATGATGGCATAGGGTAAACGATATCAACATATGATAGACTTTCAGACAAAATTTTAAACTCTAACTTCGGTAATCATAGCTACTGCCTCTGCTTCCACCCATTTAGTAAAATAGTCAATTGCGACAATCAAAGACTTCTTCTATGCTACGGCAATGGAAAATGGTCCGAGGATATCCATTCCCCATTGAGCAAAGGGCCAAGGGGTCATGATCGGTGCCAATGGAGTCGATGGTCGGTGCTAAATGTTTGAGGTCCTTTGGCATTGATCACACTTGCTCATTAGATCGGCCGCATCTCTTTGCATGGTTGGCCAAAAATATCACTACCATAATATTTTGTAAGACAGAGCTTTGCCCCCCAAGTGATTATCATAGATTCCTTCATGAACTTTCTACAGAGCATAGTTGGCTTCCAAAGGATGGAGGCATCTGAGCAAAGGTAGGATGAAAGACCTCTTATATAACTTTTCTTCATAGATGATGTATTATGGAGTGAGGCATCTCAACCTTTTTGCCTCATCTTGATTCGTAGGAAAAGTTTCGTCTTGCAAGTAATGGAGGATAGGATCTATCCAGCTCAATTCTAGATCAGCTTGCATTATCGAGGCCTCCTCAATACTCAGCTTCTTTAGGACTTCCATATATGACCTTCTTTTTAGGTCGGCCGCCCTATGGGTTGCTAGCTTAGAAAGGAGATTAGCTCGTACGTTTTCCGCCCTTAGTATCTACTGAACATCCATTGCCAAAAAGCTAGAAGCTAAGTTCCTGACCTTCTATAGATACTCAACCATATTCGGCTCCCGACCTTCATATTCTCCCTGAACCTGACCAATCACCAACTGCGAATCACTATGGACTCTGAGATGCTGAACTCCCATTTCTTTTGCTATTCTAAGTCTCACTACCAATGCCTCATACTCGGCTTCATTGTTGAAAGTCGGAAAGTCGAAGCGTAGGGCATATTCTACTACTACTCCCTCTAGGCTGGTTAAGATCAACCCGGCTCCAGAGCCCATGGCATTCGAAGATCCATCAACATGTAGGGTCCAACATTCATCGGTTGAAGGGGCTTCAGTGTGACTGGATTCCTCATCCATAATTGTACATTCCAAGATGAAGTCTGCCAATGCCTGAGCTTTAATGGATGGTCTCGACAAATATTTGAAATCGAATTCACCTAGCTCGATAGCCCATTTAGCCAATCATCCTGAGGTATCTGATCGATACAAAACCGATCTAATGGGTTGGTCTGTAAGGACTGTGATGGTGTGTGCTTGAAAATATGAGTGTAACCTTTTCACAGATATTAAGATAGCATAGATGATTTTTTTCAATCTCGTATATCTGGTCTTAGCATCATGAAGTACCCGGCTCATGTATTAGATCAGCTTCTGCACCTTGGCTTTTTGTCAGACTAGAATAGAGCTAATTATCAAAGAAGAAATAGCGAAATACAAGTACAATACCTCCTCGAGCTCTAGCTTGCTTAACAGAGGGGAGGAGTCGAGGTATTTGTTTAGTTCATCGAAGGCTGTCTGGCATTCATCTGTCCATTGAAAGTTCTTCGGTTGCTTAAGAGCTTTAAAAAATAGAAGGCTCTTTTCTGCCGATCTTGATAGGAATCTATTTAAGGCTGTGATCCTTCTTGTGAGTTGCTATACTTCTTTGATCATCTTCAGGGGCTTCATCTCTTGAAGAGCTTGAATCTTCTCTGGATTGGCCTCAATCCCATATTGTGACACCATGAATCCAAGAAATTTTTCAGAAGTGACACCGAAGGCACATTTATCCAGGTTGAGTTTCATCCGAAAGTGCTGCAGTATAGAGAAGGCTTCTTCTAGGTTGATGATATGATATTCGATAGCCCTACTTTTGACAAGCATGTCATCCACATATACTTTCATATTTCTCCCAATTTGCTCCTTGAAAATCTTATTCACAAGTCTTTGATAGGTCGCTCCAGTATTTTTCAAGCCAAATGGCATGACCCTGTAACAAAAAAGACCTTGGTCAGTTATGAAGTTTTTTCTTCATCCTCGGGTGCCATTCAGATCTCGTTGTTTCCTAAGAAAGCATCCATGAATGATAGGAGCTGATGTCCTGAGGTCGTATCCACCAGTTGGTCTATGTGCGGTAGAGGATAGCTATCCTTTGGGCATGCTCCGTTGAGATCCACATAATCAACACATGTGCACCATTTTCCACTGGCCTTCTTGATGAGGATGACGTTAGCCAACCACTCTAAATAATAAACTTCTTGGACAAAATTAGCCTTCAAGAGCTTATCAACCTCTTCTTATATCGCCCTCTGGCGTTCCGAGGAAAAGCTCCATTTTTTCTTCCTAATCGGACAATGATTTAGATCCACATTGAGTTGGTGTACCATGACCTATGGATCGATGTCAGACATATTGAAAGCTAATCAAGCAAATATGTTAGAATTTTCTCATAGAAATATGATGAGCTGCTGTCGTTCCTCTTCACATAAGCTTGAGCCAACCTTCATAACTTTGTTCGGATCATCCTTGATTGGTACAGAGATCAATTCTTCTGTCGGAGAGCCTCTTTGTTCAGTTTGTTCATCCCTAATGTCTAACTCATTCATGAGTTGCTCTTCAGCCACCACTCCATGCAAAGTAGCCATGTAACATTCCCTTGCGACCGACTGGTTCCCCTAAGCTTGCCGATTCCATGTAGAGTCGTGAATTTGACCTTCAAGTAATAGGTCGACACTATGGCCTGGAGGGTATTTAGGCCTGGCCGACCTAAGATGACATTGTAAATGAAGGAGCTATTCATCATGAAATAAGTTATGTCGACAATTGCCTGCCTCGGAGCTCGTCCAGCTTTTGTTGTTAGTGAGATAGTCCCTTCCACTAGAATCATAGTGCCAGAAAATCTAACTAGAGGTATATTCCTCTTTGTCAATAGTTCAGGGTTCAAGTTCATCCGAACAAAGACATCATAAAATAGAACATCCACCAAACTTTTATTATCAACAAGGATCCGAAGTACATCATAATTAGCAATATTCAGAGAAACAACTACAGGATCAGCATGTGGCTGACTTATCTCTTCCAGATATTCATCGATGAAAGTAATTTCATTATCTGCTTTCCTCTTCCTCGATACTTCTCCTAGTCAATCTTGATCTAAAGTATTTCCATCAAGGTTTCCTCCAGCAATTATTTTGATCCCTCCCGCAGTCAGCTATTCTCCACATGGTTCATCTGGCCGAGGTTGGTCACGACCCAAATTCACCGAGATTCACCGTTCATCCACATAGTGTCAAAGTCATCCCTACCTAATTAGTGCCTCTATTTTTTCTTTAAGCTGCCAGTACTCCTCGGTATCATGCCCGTGGTCAGATGATATCGGCAATACTTCCTCAGATCTCTTACTCAAGCAGGGGTTATCATTTTTCTGGGTCGAGGTATATCTTCTCATCGCTCGATCTCCATCAGAATCTGAGCTCGGGGTGTGTTGAGAGGGGTGTGATAATTGAATCTCTGAGGTGGAGTTCTAGATCAGCCTTGCGGCTTTGGAGATGTTGGTCGGCTACTCTGAGGTGGGGTGCGTGATTGATGAAACCGTGGCTCCTCCAGATGGTGTTGCACCCATCTATGGTCTTTTTTCTTCTCCTACTTTTGGGATGGACCCGATCTACCATCTCAACTACTTCCTTGCTGGTCCCAAGCCTCTTCGGCCTGGGCATACTTCTCTGCTCATTCTAGCATCTCGGTGAAGTCCTTTGGATAGTCTAAGTTGAGGGAGAACAAAAGGTCATTTTGGAGGAGACCGGCCTTGAACGCCATCATAGCCACCGACGGCTCTAAATTTTGGACCTCCAAGGTGGCTGTATTGAAGCAATTGATATGCTCTCGAAGGGGCTCATTCTCCCATTGCTTGATGCTCATGAGGAAGTTAGAGTTATGACATTGCCAACGACTGCTTACGAAGTGGGCAATGAATAGATGGCTCAATTGGTAGAAGGAATCTATGGAGCTGGATTTCAGGTTCGAGTACTAATGTCGAGCTGCCTTTCTCAAAGTTAAAGAAAAAGCTGGACATAGTATTGCATCGGTTGCCCCTTGCAAATGCATATGAGTTTGGAAGCTGTCCAGATGGTCTACGGGATCGACAGCTCCATTGTAAAGCTCCATCTAAGGGATCTTGATCTGACGTGGCAAGGGTTCATCCATAATCTTTTGAGTGAACGGGGGATCAGCATTGAACCCCAAATCCTTGCTTTGTTGCCTCAACTCTCACAATGCATCCAGCTGTCGTTGCATCTCTTTGAGCTTTTTCTCTATGTCATCCTCATGAGGGGCTCAGTGCTGAGGAGTCTCATGGCCCGGGGTAGAGCCTCTTCTGAAAATTGATGTGGATGAGTGTTCAGGTCTTCGACGGAAAGGATCGATAGGTTGACTGTGACAACTGGCCTCCGCCCTTGGGCTTCGAGGGCGTCGTTCCTCCGACCCTATCTAGACCAGACCTGAATTTTCTTCTACTGGATGGTGCTCGTCGGCCTATTGTATTCCTCTTACAGCGGCTGATAGTGCTTGCACTTGATGAAGTAGCACATCATACTGTTCCTGTGAGACCGCTGACATTATTGGTGGGTTATCCTGGATTGGTGGTGGAGAAGTGTTAACCTACTGAGCATTGTAGGTCCTCCGACCACTAGAACGCTAGGATGTGTTTGATGTTCCCCTTCGAGTTCTCATGATATCCAGTGACGTGCTTTCTTTCCTCAAAATAAGATCTCGAAATCAACCGAGGCCCTCCCTCTAGCGTCAACTATTGCTCCTGAATCTTCCAACTTGAGGTTGGCCAACGAGGATGGAGGAGCTTGGCCATCGAAGAATATGAGGTCGAGGATGAACTTTGCTGGAGCTTCGCCCGTTCACCTGCAATAAAGTTTCCACCGGAGTGTTCTCCGATAAAGACCCTCCGACGCTCAAGTTAGAAGATTGGAGAATAATGAGAAGAGAAAGTGTCGAATTGAATGACACACCTGAAGGATCCCGAAGCTCCTTTATTTATGGTGAAGAATTGGAGTCGTATCCATTTTGGACTCTAATGGCTTTCCGAGTTTGTCACTTCAGATTGATTCGAAAGATTTCTTTTCTTCTTTGGAGATGGGATTGTGAAGGATTCTCCTTTTATTTGAGTTTTTCGATTTGGAGAGGATGCAATTTCAACAAGAACGGTTGTAGGTCGGTGATTGGCAGGCTATGATAGGTCATCCTATTTATGTAGCTCGACGACCAATCTGAACCTGATGAGGATGAGGTATAAAGACCTACATCATTTTTCTAGGAAGCGATCTTTAGTAGGTCGGTCGAAATTGTAGGTCGGCTTAGGCCGACCTATAGCTAACCACGGGCAAAATGTCGTATCGTTCTGCCCAGATGATCCATTGGGGTAGGTCGGCGGCCGACCCTAAATAGGCCAAGGCCAAACCAGCCCCATTTTATAATAATTAATAATATCGATAAATCTAGTAAACATTTCAGAAATTGATTCATTAGCTTTCATTTTAAATAATTCATATTTATGCACAAGTATATTTATTTTAGACTCCTTCACTTGATTGGTATCCTTATGGATAATCTCTAATCTATTCCAAATCTTCTTAGCTGAAGCACATGTAGAAATTTTATTAAATTAATTAGGGTCTAGTGAACAATAGAAGACATTCATAGCCTTATTATTTAATTCTATCATTCTCATATCACGCTCATCCCAATCTTCTTTGGATTTGGAAATTTTATTACCCTCTACCTTAATTATGGAAGTGTGTGGGCCTTTGATTATCACTCTCCAAAGTTGGTAATCAAGTGCTTGAAAGTAAATGTGCATGCATGCTTTTTAATAAGTATAATTTGTTTCATTAAACAAGGGTGGATGGTTGATCGATTGCCCTTCGATAAAGGATGCACTCATTTGGTATAATATCCTACCCCTAACTAAATCGGGTGACGGTGCCACATCCCATCCTTATCTAAAGATTAAGAAAATTTCTAAACTGTAGCTGAACTACAATATCATTTAAAGCCTACTTAATCCAATAAAGCAAATATCTTAATTTAACTTATCAAATCATATAAACAATCCTTAGGGTTCCAAATTTATAAAACCATGATTTATACATACATTCTAGTCATTAAATCATTCTTTTGATACACACCTTTTTAAAACACTTATACATATACATATGATAGTCTCAAACTTAACTACAACTACAAAATATAATACAACCCATAACTTTCAACTGCCTCTATCTCTACTATACATGATCTGCTCTTCATATATGGTGACTGCTAATATACAAGCTGATATAACTCTCTGAGCTCAGCTACTCCAAAACTATAGGTAAAAAGAGTAAGGGGTGAGACTTGGGGAAGTCTTAGTGAGTGCATATCCAAATATTAATGAGTAAAATAGGATGACCATAACTCCTATAACATCATGCATAACTTGCTACTAATAAACTTCCAAATCTATGCATACCAACATAATTAAATAAATCACATAACAGCTTTCTTTCAAAATAAACACATACCTTTGCTTACCACTGATAGTATCATAATAACTTTTTACCATAGGGTTTCTTACTAGCAACTATACCACAACCATAATCGCACCATATATGAGCAGTCACATGACACACTCTCATAGAGGAGAATCACACCACAATCAGATTCACATATGAGCAATCCCATGACATACTCTTAAATGAATAGTCATAAGATATCATAAATATCAAAAAGCTTTTATAGCACATAAACCAAAAGTCATCCATTCAACCACAATACACAACATACTCTCATATGAGCAAACTCCACATAGCACACTCTCATATAAGCAGTCGAAACATTATAATACTCAACACACTCTCATATGAGCAGACTCTACATAGCACACTCTTATATGAGCAGTCGAAACACCATAATACTCAACATACTCTCACATGAATAGACTCTACATAGCACATTCTCATATGAGCAGTCAAAACATCACAATAATCAACACACTCTCATATGAGCAGACTCCACATAGCACACTCTCATATGAGCAGTCAAACCATATAACACCAAAGTCAATAAGCCCCTTATGGCACATAAACTAGTATTTAACCATGTGCAAAAATGAACCATATAGGATATTCCTGCAGTACCTTTCAACTTACTGATGACATGCCATTCAAACCATGTATACATTTTCCTACTTATGAAATGCACAAGACTTGTCCAAAATCCTTCCTATTTCCACGTTTCACTAAATATATATATAGATAACAACATAAGTTATAAAGTATCAAAAACTATCTTTATTGCCCAGCAAGACAACCCAAGAGGGGGGGTGAATTGGGTTATTAAAATTTTTAGCAAATTTAGTGAGTGATATATAGACTAAATAAAGGACTATGCAGAATAGAAAGTTACTAATTAGTAGAAGAAAAAATCAACATACAAGAGGAGAAGCACACACACAGGCATAGTGGATTTATAGTGGTTCGGTGTACTTTCAGCATCTACATCCACTTTCCAAGCAATCTCTTAAGAATTTCTACTATAATCATCTGATTATAGTGTATTTATTTTCACCAGGCTCATAAACAAACCCAATTGATTTTATCTAAGTCAACCAATCAAAATCTTTATAAGCCTTCAACCTAAGGCTCTCCCAAACTAAACTAAGTTTGGTATAATGATAACCCTTCAAGTTTCAGCCCCAACTAAAACTTTTACACCAAATTTGATAAAAAAGTAAATATAATATAGTAAAATCCTATTTCAATTTGGATAGTTGTCGCTGTAGCTTTTCTTCTTGAGGATACTTTGAATGTTTCTAATAAATGCTCTCTTTTTTCTTTGAATGCACTCAGAAAGATCAAGAAAGTATTGAATGAGAGTTGGTGAACTTTTTTTCAGACTAACTTTTCTCAAAGTGCTCTCTATTTCCCTTTTATGTTATCTCCAAATCTTAAACTATGTTTTTCTTTCACATTTTTCTTTTTCCTTTTGTCCTTAATCATTTCTAAAAGATTTTTGATGGTTTGACAAGGATTCTGACTGTTTATGACCATTGAAGATCGAAGTTAGCCATTGAAAAAAGGTTCTGGACGAAGTCAGACTTTTGCAGAACTAGCCATTGTGCCTGTCAAACTCCATTGAGCTAGCTCGATTCATGCTTCGAGTCAGCTCGAGTATAGTTTCTATGCAAAGCATCGTTTTATCCTTCTAAGAGAACCGGCTTGATTTTGTGTCAGGCTGGCCTGATCAGTAATCAGCAAAAATAATATTTTCTATTGATCTGAGACAACTGACTTGGTTGGAGCTTCAAACTGGCTCGATCAGCAGAACTTTCAAATAGATCTTCTACCACTCTAAGATAGCCAGCTCGGCTGAAAATCTGGTCAGGTCCATCGGTAGTTTTTCAAAATTGATCTTCTACCTTTCTGAGATAGCCAGCTCAGATCCAAATCTAGCCAGCTCGACTACGTGCCAAGTCAAAGAGATAAGTACATGTCGTGCCAGGGTTGGCTCAAATTAAGGATAGGTCAGCTCGGGCTTTGAGCGAGGATTCTTCTTATTCCAAAACCATTTCAAAAATAGTTTCAAATAACTCAAAGGATCTTCATTTGATTATGGATTTATTTAGTGACCTTTTTCTTTCTACAAAAAAGACTTTGGCATTCTTGAAAAGTATTAGTATTAAGGTTATGCTCTAATATTTTGTAATCATCAAAATCATTCTTGGGGGCAACAATCTTTCCTTTTTTGATGATGACAAAACATTGAGCATATCAAAGTAAAAGTATATTATGGATTTAAAGAGATATATAAAGAGATATTATAAATTTCAATATGCATAAGTAATTATGATAAATTGAAATGTACAAACATTAGAAGAGATGGATGCTTTATAAAGTTAAGATATATAACAGCTTACATTAGCTCCCCCTTAATGAATGCATTTTATCCACAATAATCTTTAAATTAATTAAGGATAATTAATTAAATAGAGGTCCAATTTATATTTAAGGATAATTAATTGAATAGAGATTCAATTTATATGCTCAAGTTTATATGATCCAATTTATATGCTCAAGTTTATATGCTCAAGTATGTCTTCTCCTCCTTTTTATCAACATTAAAAAAGATAAGCGATAGAGCAATACAATCATGACAAACATTACAAACATTGAAACTAATAAACTTTTATTAAAAGATGAAGTTGATTACATGTTTGTATTGTTTACAAAAAGATACGACTAAACAATACAACATTAGAGTTCATTTCGAAAACATGGCAAAAAGATAAGATTTTGGTCCTAAGGCAACTATTCCTCAGCTGAGAAAAATTTAATGATGGGATCAGAAGAGGAGGTGGTAGGTGCAGTTGGTTTGCTCCGGGCTCTTGCAAAAGATGCGGGTCTAATGGTGGCACTGAAGGGTGGTCTGGCAGAAGAGGATTAAGGTTGGCTAGGTGAAGGTTTAGGCAATGATGAGGGAGGGAAAATTCGAGAGGCTAGATCACCCAACATTCTATCAAATTTTTGAAGTGCTGAAATCATAATGTCGGTGCTGCCATGCTGAGTGATGATAAGTTCTTCAATCCTTCTACCAATCTTGGCCACTTCCCCAGTCAATACCTCAATCTGTCCAGAAGATCCATTGCTTTCTTTTTATAAAATTTTGAGTCTTTGAGATAGATTAGTTATTTGCTAACTAATCATATCGATCTATCCCTCAGATGAAATTCTCTGTTCTTTTAGACTTTGAGCGAACTGAAGTTTAAGGTCAGAAAACATGTCATCCAATTTTCTTGAGATTTTTCCCACAACTTGCTCTACAATGCTATCCATTGAGAAACTTGAAAAAGCTATAGGAGCATAAGGAGAAGTTGGATGATGTTCTCCAGCAACTGATCCCAGTGTCAATGCAGGTACTGGGGATGATGGAGGAGCAGTAGGTGCTGGTGAAGAAGGCTTGTCTGAATCTAAAGAAGAGGATGATTCTGAGACGTGAGGGCGCACTTCTTCATTTTTCTTAATCCATACATCATTTTCTTTCTTAAATTTCATTTGATACAAAGTTTGAATGGTGTAGTAGTCAGTGTGTGTTAGAGATTTAGAAATTTTCCCTTCCAAGTCTATACCTACCTTAGTGAACAAGAGGGTGAAGACCATTCCATACGGTAAGTAAGCTTTTCCTTTTGATCTACCAGCAGTGCTCTTGATCTGTTCTATCATCATGAAGGGCAGATTTAATGGTGTTCCATTTACTATATGTATAATTACTGCTAAATCCTTTGAAAACAGTCAATCAAATCTCCCAATCCTTGAAAAAAAAATTCTGCACAATAGGCTGTGGAGAAGCTTCAACTCAATTGGCAAAATGTTTGCATTATGGATATCCTGGTGGTCAATATTTTCTCTACCAAGGAGCCTTTTAAGTTCTTCAAAGTCATTATCTAGACTAGGGGCTCGAATTCCACCATGAGGCATTTGTAACAAGTGCCCTAATCTTCTTGGGTCCAAGATGATTTCTGTTCTTTTGACCTCTGACCAAATGGAGTCTGAACCAATCCATAGATTTTCAAAGAACTCCCTTACAAGTCGAGGATAAGTGGGAGTATCCAATGAACAAATCATTTCCCACCCTTGCTATCAAATCCATAAGCCAATCAGAAAGTTTCTTTATCAAAAAATTCAAAACTGACCTTTCTCCCAATGGTGACAGCTCTGGAAGCCATTAACGGTCGGTTTGGAGAAGTAGAAGGCACTGAGCTCATCGTTCCCTCCTTTTTTGAGCGAAAGATTGATTATTCTTCCATATGGTGCTTCTTCGAGACTATCGCACGAGATTTGGATGCCATCCTTCTCGGATTTAATAGGATTTGAGGAGTGGATTAAGAGGGAAAGTGATTCAGAAGGTTTTTTTTTGGAGAGTAGCCAGAAAAAGATTAAGGTAGGGCAAGCTCGCAATGATGAATAGAACTTTTGGAAAGAAGGATCGACTTAAATAAAGAATTGTGCCTTGATCGTCGAGAAAGCTTGATTTCCAATCAGGCCAACTCGACAGCTGAGCTAGCTCGAAGGTGTATTCGAGCCGGCTCAAACCCAAACAAAATAAACTAAATTTTAAATTCATTTGAATCTTCAAATGATTATAATTAACTCAAATCAACTTATGAGAGAGAATGATAAAGAGATATCAATTCTTCAAAGAGGATTGCAAATTTCTAGTTCACCTCTAATTGTATCATATCTATCTTCATTCAAGAGTTTTGTTAAAATGTTTGCCAATTGATTTTCAGTTGAAACAAATTTGAGTATTATGTCACCTTTTTGAACATGATCTCTGATAAAGTGATGCCTAATTTCAATATGTTTGGTTCTAGAGTGTTGAATGAAATTTTTAGTTAAGTTTATGGCACTTATGTTATCACGTTTTAATGAAATTTTATCTTGTTTAATGCCATAATTCTTAAGTTATTATTTACTCCAAAAGAGTTGAGCACAGCAACTTTCAGTTGCAACATACTCGGCCTCAGCCGTGGACAAAGCTACCGAATTTTGCTTTTGGATATACCAAGAGATTAAGTTTAACCCAAGAAATTGACATGTACCAAAAGTACTTTTTCTATCAATTCTATAACCTCCATAATCAGCATCAAAAAAATTAATTAAGTTAATTGAGGTTTGCTTAGAATACCGTAGTCCTAAGTTTTGTGTACCTAATAAATATCTTAAGATTCTTTTAACAGCCATCATGTGAGATTCCTTAGGATCAGATTGAAATCTAGCACATATGCAAACACTAAAAGTATATCAAGTCTACTAGCAGTTAAATAAAGTAGAGAGCCAATTATACCTCTATGAAGTTTTTGATTGATACTCTTACCATGTTCATCTTTATCCAATTTGCAAGATGGGCTCATGGGTGTGCCAATTTTCTTTACATTCTCCATTCCAAATTTCTTTAATACTTCTTATATATACTTGATTTGGGAAAGAAAAATACCTTCCTTAGTTTATTTAATTTAAAGCCCAAGGAAGAATGTTAGCTCTTCCATCATGCTCATTTCAAATTTGCCCTGCATTAACTTGGCAAATTCTTGGAAAAGATTTTCATTAGTTGAACCAAAGATAATGTCATCTACGTATATTTGAACAACAAGCAGATTTGATTTCTTTCTTTTTAAGAATAATGTAGTATTCACACTACCTCTAAAAAAATTATTATTGAGCAAAAATTTACTTAATCTATCATACCATGCTCTTGGTGCTTGTTTCAAACCATACAATGCTTTATTAAGTTTGAAAACATGATTTGGAAGACTATGATTTTCAAAGCCTGGTGGTTACTCTACATAAACCTCTTCAACAATAAAATCATTTAAGAATGTACTTTTTACATCTATTTGGCATAATTTGAAATTCATAAAATAAGCAAAAGCAAGTAGCAATCTAATAGCCTCCAATCTTGCTATAGGTGCATAAGTTTCATCAAAATCTATTCTTTCTTCTTGATTATATCCTTTAGCTACTAATCTAGCTTTATTTCTTATTACATTACCATTTTCGTCAAGCTTATTTCTGAATACCTATTTAGTGCCAATGATAGGATGATTAGAGGGTCTATTAACCAGTGTCCATACTTGAATTGATTTAATTCCTCTTGAATGGCAGTTAACCAATTTGGATCATTTTCCGCTTCTTCAATTATTTTAGGTTCTATTTGAGAGACAAATATAAGATAATCATGATGTTCTCTAAAATTAGATCTAGTTCTTACACATTAAGATGGATCATCAATTATAAGATCTTTAGGGTGATTATGTGCATACCTCTACTCTTTAGGTAGATCTGAATGTTTTTGGTTCATACCTTCTTCTTGTACTTCTTCATGTTCATTATTGTTTGGCTCACTTTCTTCATCATGATTTGATTTGTCTTTTAAGGTAAGTTCTTTTACCTATTTTTCTAAATTTTCTACATCATCATCAAAAGCATCTTCCTTTCTTGATGAAAGGTTGTTAAATGCATCAGAGACAACGTGAATAGATTCTTCAACAACTAAAGTAAGCTTGTTGAAGACTCTATATACTTTGCTTGATATTGAGTATCCAAGAAAGATACCCTCATCAAACTTAGCATCAAATTTTTCAAGTTTCTCTTTTTTATTATTTAAGATAAAATATTTGCATCCAAATACGTGAAAATAATTGATATTAGGCTTTCTACCTTTTCAAAGCTCATAGAAGTTTTCTTAAGAATGGGATGGATCAAAACATGATTCAAAATATAACAAGCAATGTTAATGGCTTTAGCCCAAAAATATTTTGGAAGACTTGCTTCACATAACATAGTTCTAGTCATTTCTTTTAATGTTCTATTCTTTCTCTCAACAACACTATTTTGCTGTGGTGTTCTTAGAGTAGAAAAGTTATGTTCTATTCCATTTTCATTACAAAATGTTATAAAGTTTTGATTTTCAAATTTAGTACCATGATCACTTCTAATTTTAATTATTATTGAGTTCTTTTCATTTGAAACCTTTCTATAGAATTTTAAAAAAGTAGTAAAAGCTTCATCTTTATGTGCTAAAAATAGAACCCAAGTAAAATATGAAAAATCATCTATGATCACAAGTCCATATTTCTTTCCTCCTAGGCTTGAGATCCTAGTAGGTCCAAATAAGTCCATGTGAATTAATTCTAGAGGTCTAGATGTTGAAACAATATTTTTGGATTTGAAACTCCTCCTAGTTTGTTTACCAAGTTGACATGCATCACAAACATGATCATTTTCAAAGTTTAATTTAGGTAAGCCTTTGACTAAGTCTTTGGTAACCAATTTTGATTATGTATGCATGCTTGTATGACCTAATCTACGATGCTATAGCCAAGTAGTTTCTTTGATTTTAGTATCTTTAGCAATAAGACATTGGCCGCTCTTCATGGTTATCTCATCAAGATCAACCATGTAGATATTTCCACATCTATATCTAATGAACATGATACTATTATCAAAGGAACTAGTGACTATGCATAGAGATGATTCAAAAATGACTTTGAACCCTTTGTCACATAATTGACTTATGCTTAATAAATTATGCTTTAAGTTATCAACAAGTAAAATATTCTCAATAAAGGTGGAAAGAGAAAGTTTGATTTTACTGATACCAATATTTTTTTTTTTCATTATCACCAAAAGTAACCAATCCTCCTTTCTTTTTCTCAAGTGTGATGAATTGATCCTTATCACCCATCATATATCTTGAACAGCCACCATCTAAATACCATGCTCTTTCAACTTCATCGACTGCAAGACTTTCCTACAAAATAATTAAGTGGCTAATTTAGGTATCCAAGTTTTCTTGGATCCTTTAGGATTAGCATTCATGGTTTTCTTGGAAACCCAAATTTTCTTAACTAAATTTTCATTAGTTTTACTATAAATACATGCATGTGCTTTGTGTCCTATTTTACCACAATAGAAACAAGCAATATTTGAAGAGAAATATGATGATGTTGATTTAGTGTAAAGATTCTTTAAGAGCTTTTGTTTCTTGTTAGGATTATAACCTATTCCAGCTTTATCATAGATAGCTTTTTGGTTATTTAAGATCATTTTTAATTTTTCAGAACTACATGTAAACTTATCAACCAATGATTTTAGCATTTGAACTTTCTTTCTCAATGAATCATTTTTCTCTACTAAAATCTTATTTCTTTACTGAATTTCATATTTTTCCTTGGATAAGGTATCACATGTTATTTTTAGATTTTTATTTTTACCAGAAATCTCTCTAAATTCTTTCATTAGATCGTAAAGGCATCTTGTAATTCATCAAAAGAATATTCTTGAGTGATTTCAGAGTTTACCTCATTTTCTTGTGCCATGAAACATAGGTTTACGACATCTTTAGATTCTTCATCCGAGCTAGATTCATCACTGTCGCTCCACGTTGCAATCATTGCTTTCTTTTTGACCTTCTTGATGCTTTTCTTTAAGTTGGGGTAGTCAACCTTGAAATGTCTAAGTCTTTTGCACTCAAAGCATAAAGGCAGTTTTCTTTCTTTATCCTTGTCCTCGCTTGTTTCACCTCTGTTAAAGGATTTCTTCTTGAAGCCTTGCTTTCTTCTTCTTATAAACTTCTTAAACTTTCTTATAATCAATGCTATGTCCTCATCTTCTTCATCTTCATCTGTTGACTCATCTTCTTCTTGATCAATTGCAGCAGATTTGAGGGCTATGGTTCGCTTCTTTTTTCCTTCATCTTCATTATGCTGCTTCATAGTGATTTCATGGATCATCAATGATCCATTCAGCTCTTCCAAAGGTAACTTATTCAAGTCTTTAGGCTCTTGAATTGTAGTGACCTTTGCCTCTCATGACTTCAGCAAAGACCTAAGAATTTTTCTTACCAAATCACTATTAGAATAAATCTTTTCAAGACTTTTTAGATTGTTAGTTATATAAGTGAAACGAGTGAACATTTCTATGATTGATTTAGTGGATTCCATTTTGGAAAGCTAATACTGGTGCACTAGCATGTTAATCTTAGATTTCTTAACTTGGTTTGTGCCCTCATAAGTGACTTCGAGTCTATCCCAAATTTCTTTTGCAGAATTATAAGTAAAGATTCGGTTAAACTCGTTGGCATCCAAGGCACAATACAAAACGTTCATAGCCTTGGCATTTAGCTAAATTGATCTCTTATCTTCCTCACTCCAATCCTTTTTAGATTTAGGTGTGTTAATGCCATCGACTATAATAGTGGGTGTGTGCGGTCCATTGATTGTGACATTCCACATATCATAATTAAGAGCTTGAATGAAGATTCTCATGCATGCTTTTCAATATATATAGTTTATGCCATTGAAAAATGGTGGTCTGTTGGTGGATTGTCCTTCGACAAGTGAACCTTCCAATTATGTTATCATGATCTTTATCTCCTGATGGTTAGATTAGTGCTAGCTAAGAACCAAGCTCTAATACCACTTGTTGCCCAACTAGACAATCTAAGAGGGAGGGTGAATTGGGTTATTAAAACTTTTAGCAAATTTAGTGAGTGACACGTAGAGTAAATAAAGGACTGTGTAGAATAGAAAGTTACTAAGCAGTAGAAGAAAAAACCAACACACAAGAGGAGAAGAACACACACAAGCACCACAGATTTATAGTAGTTTGTTGTGCTTCTAGCATCTACATCCACTCCCCAAGAAATTTCTTGAGAATTTTTACTATAATTATCTGATTATAACATGTTTGTTTTCATCAGGCTCACAAACAAATCCAATTGATTTTACCTAGGTCAACCAATCAAAACCTTTACAAGCCTTCAACCTAAGACTCTTCCAAACTAAACTAAATTTGGTACAACGATAACCCTTCAAGTTTCACCCCCAGCTAAAACTTTTACACCAAATTTGATAAAGAGTAAATACAACATAGTAAAACCCTATTTCGATTTGGATAGTTATCGCTGTAGCTTTTCTTCTTGAGGATGCTTTGAATGTTTCTAATAAATTCTCTCTTTTTTCTTTGAATGCACTCAGAAAGATTAAGAAAGTATTGAATGAGAGTTGGTAAACTTTCTTTCAGACTAACTTTTTTCAAAGTGCTCTCTATTTTCCTTTTATATATCTCCAAATCTTAAACTATATTTTCCTTTTATATTTTCCTTATTTTTTTTTCCTTAATCATTTTCAAAAGATTTTTGGTGATTTGACAAGGATTCTGGCCATTTATGACCATTGGAGATCAAAGTTAGCCATTGAAAAAAGATTCTGGGTGAAGGTAGACTTATGCAGAACTAGTTGTTGTGCCTGTCAGACTCCATTGAGCTGGCTTGATTCATGCATCAGCTCGAGTATAGTTTCTATGCAAAGCATCATTCTATGCTTCTAAGAAAACTAGCTCGATTTTGTGTCGAGCTGGCTCGATCGGTAATCAGCAAAAATAGTATTTTCTATTGATTTAAGACAACCAGCTCGATTGGAGCTTTAAGCTAGCTCGACCAGCAAAACTCTCAAACAGGTCTTCTGCCACTCTTAGACAGTCGGCTCAGCTAAAAATCGAGTTGGCTCCATCAGCAACTTTTCAAAACTGATCTTCTGCCTTTTTGAGATAGCCGACTCGGATCCAAATCAAACCGGCTCGACTGCATGCCAAGCTAAAGAGATAAGTGCATGCCATGCCAGGGCTGGCTCGAATCAAGGATGGGTCAACTCGAGCTTTGAGAGAGGATTCTTCTTACTCCAAAACTATTTCAAAAATAGTTCTAAATAACTCAAAGGATCTTCATTTGATTATGGATTCATTTAGCGACTTTTTTCATTCTACAAAAAAGACTTTGGCATTCTTAAAAAGTATTAGTATTAAAGTTATACTCTAATATTTTGTAATAATCAAAATCATTCCTGGGGGCAACAATCTTGCTTTTCAATTGACTGCTCTACATAGCAAGGTGTATATTAAACTCTATGCACAATTACTTGTAGATGCAATATACGAAGGTTATAAAGAAACCATACTTTTACCCATGCTTGTATATGAATATATAAACTATGAAATATGGAAAAACTACCTTGTCTTTCAGATACATCTTTTTACATAGCAAAAGTACTTTGAAAATACCATAGATAGGTGAAAATCACTCACCTCCAATAGTTATTCCACCTTGATATTTGATTCCCTCAAGCATCCCTTTGAGAATCCTTTTTCTCTTCCTCAAGTAATTAGAAGTCTACTGTATAGGATTTTCTCTTCAATTTCAGCAACTTCTCCTCCTTAACTCAATTCCTCAATCAATTCTCTCTTTAACAACTAATTCTTCCTAATTATCGGCTAAAAACTAAACCCTCTCAGCTCTCTTTCCTTCTCTAAATTCTATAAAGAACTTAGGAGGACTAAACAATAGCAAAGAAACCAGTAGTTTTAAAGTTTAGAAGAAAGAATAAACAAAATAAATTTGGTAGGTGTCATTCCCTAAGGATTCCACCCAATGGTTAGCTAAGCAGGTGTTGCTCTGATGAATTTCCAACTCTTAGTTTATGTTCTCAAGCTGCTCATTCATTCCCTGAAAACATACTTTAAAATTACAACCCAATAGCCTCTTGGTTAAGACCTGCTTCTAGAAAATTTTGCAAATTGAAATGTCTCGCTTTTAGGTCGAGTTCTCTCAACACAACTGAGACATCTCAATTCTGAATCGAGAAATCTCGCTTTCAGAAAAATAGAAACTTATTTCTATCACCTGAAACTTGAGTCATCTCAAGTTCAGGCCGAGATTTCTCGAACCCCTGAGTTTCAAAAATTTTATTTTGATACTCTCTTCATAGCTTTACTCAATACTGTTGTTATGTACATTTCTTTTTTTAAGCTCCATTAACTTTAAAACATAAATATAAATAAGAAACATCCCTCTATTTAGAACCAATAAAAATATCAAAAAAATCAAAATCCTTAACAATAAGAAACCAAAGTTTGGGTTCTAGTTCAAAATTTCTCAAATCCGATACTTTTAAAATATTCTTGCTTCAAAACGAATACGTTAAAAAATCTCCACAATTCATTAAAAATCATTTGGCAACTCACCAATACCTAAAAATTAATTATCATTAATTTTTATTTCAAGAAAATCTATATTTTATATAGCTTTCCATACAAGTGCTAGCTTTTAGATTTAGAAAATTTTCAGGACTCGTAATGATAGATAGTCACAATTTATACTCAAATGGCTCAAATATACCATAAGTAAATTACTATGCCTCATATACATGAATGCTAATCTTTTAATTCTCTATCTCGCTGGTTTGGGATGTTACATTTCCTCCTTTCTTAAAATAAATTTCGTCCTTGAAATTGCACTTTCTACTTTAAGTAACTTTCAAGTTTCAATTATGTCATTGCTAAATATTCATCATTAAATCAACTAGAATTTCTCTTAGTAATAATTCCAACCTCCTTCTCAGGGATTTTCACAATGATAAATCTTACCTTAAGTGTTCAATAGAACAATGAGAACTAAAATGTATGAACTATTTTTAGATTACCCAAAATTGAAGTATACTCCATAGGGATAAAGCCACATAATAAATCTGCTAACACAAGTGTCTTTTCCAGCTACTATCGATTACAACCTGAAGCACCCCTTCCAAGACAATCAATAAGCATTATGTTATAATTCCAAAGGATATAGATAAGCCCCACTAGACACACCGCAAATTCAAACTATGAAGGTGCCATCTCATGCTAATGCCAGTGCTCATACAATACGAGGATAAGATACACCCGATAGGTTGACCACTCCTATGGGTAATCTTCTTCAAAAATAAAATAAAACAAGCTTAATTTCTCAAAAATTGAATAGTAAAGCCAACAAATTCAATTACTATTTTTATGCTTGCACAAATACATATATAAGCGAAAGAATACCAAAGTTAGTTACTTCCTGAAGTAAGTCATTTTCATAACAAAATACAATAGGAAAAACACCGAAGCTCGATATATAAAATACCAAATCAAAACAACACATACTTTACTTTTATACTCTTATTTTAGTCTTTCAATCATTCTCTTTTACTTCATCTTGCTTACTTTAGCTTAAGTCTATCTGAACTTCAACCTATCTCATAAATTCTAGATATTTAATTCTATTTTGCTACTTATAATTGATTTCAGATTAAGTTGATCATGTTTTCACTTTATTGCTAAACCATCTAAATAATTTCAGCCTTATAAGTAACATAATTCAACTTCAAACCTGAACTCAACTACATTCTTTAACTTACTAACCCCCAAACCATTTCTTATGCCACTGATTATAAAACTTTGTTCACTTCTATGGATTATAAAACTTTATCCATATCACCAATTAAACTTTGCTCATATCATTAGTTAGACTTTTACTCATCTCTACTAATCATAGACCTTTCCTCTGGCTTAGGTCCATCCCTTCTATTCATAACCCACTTCTTATGCTCATTCATTCTAAATTTTCATTCATCTCTACCGATCATAAATCCTTGCTAATCTCCATTGTCCAAAACCATTACTTACCTCTACTGATGATTAATTCTTGCTTATACCATCCAATTAACCTTGCTCATGTCAATAATTATAACTTGCTCATCCCAAGGAACCATTAACCTTACTCTAACCATCAATTAAACCTTACTTATCTCTATAAACTATTAAACCTTTGCTCTGATACCAAACATGTAACACTCCACCCCTAACTAGACCTGGTGATGGTGCCACACCCCATCCTTGTTTAAAGATTAAGAAAATTTCTAAACTATAGCTGAACTGCAATATTATTTAAATCCTGCTTAATCTAGTAAAGCAAATATCTTAATTTAACTCATCAAATCATATAAACAATCCTTAGGGTTCCAAATTTACAAAACCATGCTTTATTCATACATTCTAAACATTAAACCATTTTTTTGATACACACCTTTTTAAAATACTTATATATATACATATGATAGTCTCAAACTTAACTACAACCACAGAATATAATACAATCCACAACTTTCAACTACCTCTATCTCTGCTATACATGACCTACGCTTCATATGTGGTAACTACTAATACACAAGCTGATACAACCCTCTAAGCTTAGCTGCTCTAAAACTGCAGGCAAAAAGAGTGAGGGGTGAGACTTGGGGAAGTCTGAGTGAGTGCATATCCAAATATTAATGAGTAAAATAGGATGACCATAACTCTTATAACATCATGCATAACTTGCTACTAACTAACTTCCAAATATATGCGTACCAACATAACTAAATAAATCACATAACAGCTTTCTTTCAAAATAAATACATACCTTTGTTTACCACTGATAGTATCATAACAACTTTTCACCACAGGTTTTCTTATGAGCAACTGTACCATAACCATAATCACATCCACATATGAGCAATTTCATGATACACTCTCACAAAGGAGAATCACACCACAATTATATCCACATATAAGCAGTTTCATGACACTCTCAAATGAGTAGTCACAAGATATCATGAATATCAAAAAGCATTAATAGCACATAAATCAAAAGTCATCCATAAAACCACAATACTCAACATACTCTCATATGAGCAAACTCCACATAGCACACTCTCAAGTGAGCAGTTGAAATACCATAATACTCAACACACTCTCAGATAAGCAGACTCCACATAGCATACTCTCATATGAGCAGTAAAAATACCATAATACTCAATACACTCTTATATGAGCAGACTCCATACAGCACACTCTCATATGAGCAGTCAAAACACCACAATACTCAATACACTTTCATGTGAGCAGACTCCACATAGCATACTCTCATATGAGTAGTGTTGGTGCAGAAATCCATGAGGCATTGGACATGGTTGGGGTGGAGAAGATGAGCCCTCTGACGGAACCTGCAAAACAAAATCTAAATCAAAGGCGGGTGGCTCTAGTCGGACCCTCCGACGCTCAAGTCAATTTTCAGCCAACTAGGATGGAATGCTCAAAAAATAGAGAAGCAAAGTATTGGAAAGAAGATGAGAGCTTAGAGAAAATGTATATAGAGAATTTCTTTTATAGACAGAGCCTATAATAAACTTATGGTGATAGCCATAACCATCTGATAGTGGGTCGTTTAGGACCACATGAAGTTTGTTATGGAGAGTAGTATCCATTATCGCGATGTGCCAGTCTGCTATACTTGATAGTTAAAGTTTGGGTGGAGTAGACATCGATAATGAAGAGCTTTAAATCTTAATAATTTTTGAGAGGTTCAGGCTCCTTTGAGATCATCCGCATATAAGTCGGTTCGTATTGAGATGGTAGGCTTCATGCACATGAGCGACAAGGTCCTTCTGGATGGCTGGAAGGAGATTGATTAGAAGGAGGTCGATTGAAAGAAGCTCGCCTAGTGACTGGAAGGAGATTGTCTGGAAAGTGCTCAACAGGAGGAGTTCATCTAGAAGGAGAATGACTTAGGTCCTGTCACTCACTTTCAATCAAAGGATAGGGTTAGTATAGCAATAATTCTCCTTCATCATTCAAGATCATGCCATCGAACTTTGATGTGCCTTTGGGAGATTCTATAGCATGAACTCATCTCTACAGAGATTAACAAATCTCAATAGGAATGAGGTTGGCAGCCAAAGACTTCGATGAGGGTTATTTTGCCCCCGATAAGCCCTTTGGGCAACTAGGTGGAGTTTGATAGGAGTTCGATCGATGGAAGTTTGAAGGGTATACGGTTGAAGGAGTCCGCATAGATGATGAGGTCCTCCCGAGCGAGCGTAAGGAGTTTGGATGAACAAAGGTCGAATGGATGAGGATTGATGAGAGGAAGATCAGTCGAAAGGAGCCTTATGGGTGATCGAAAGGAGATCGATCGATGAGAGCTTTATTGCTGGTTGTGATAGGTGGATGACTTTAATACTCTCATGAATCAACCATTCCATTTGAAGCCTTGCCTTTTTGGGACCGTCCAAAGGCTAATAAGATGGAGATGAGGTCTTTATTGGTTCTAGAGTCATCGAGTGAAGTTGGCCATGACTGCTGTCACTGGACGAGGTCATCCCAAGACTTGACATCTTTCTGAACTTTAGCAGGAGAAGATTTACACCCAACACAAGGCCTCCTACTCCTGAGTTCGAGGTTCGAAAGAAGGGAGTAAAAAAAATATGTCGAAGTCCTTTCGAGCTTTTTCGTGCTCGCTAGGAAGAGAATTTTGGCATTATTTGCATGGGTGCTGAAACTTTTTTAAATGTGAGGTAATCCGAAAAGATAATTTTTGAAGTCCCCGATGAAGCACTACCCAAGATATGGCATAATTAACGCTCTGCCCATTGCCATCTTTCTACCATGATGAGCAAGACACGCATCGACCCAGGATTGATCGGAGAAGACCTGCAATTATAACCATTTTGGGCTTCTATGGGTATTTAAGCTCGTCTTCTCCCATTGGGGTTTCATCTCAATCGATATCTTCTTCTTCTTCCTCCGGCTTTCCTTCTCCTCTTGCTCGAGATCTTCGGCTTTCCTTCACCATTTTCTCCGATCCCAAGGGTTCTTTCACTTGAATCCAAGTGAGCTCGCCATCTCCCCCCCTCTTTTTAACCGACTTAGATTAGTTTCAAAACCCTCCTTTGTACCTTTACATCTTCATTCATTCGGTTTCTTTGAGAAAGCTTTGAATCTAATTTTCTTTGATTTTTTGGAGGATTTTTCAATTTAGGTTGATCCATATGTCCACTGAAGGTTCCTGGTTAACTTGTTCTAAGAGTTCGGCTCATCTAGCATTGATGGATCCCTATCTTAGAGGTCCTGAACCCATAGAAGTACCTTGACCTTCTTTCACCCCCGACACCATTCCTTGCAAACTTCACCATGCAAATCTTTTTCTGATTAGAATCTAGATCAAAATTTCTTCTGAATATAAACTCGAACTCTCTAGTCTTGGTGACCGAGTTTGCTCTCCTCCTCCAAGTTGAACTCGCTTATATGTTGAAACCCTCCAAGCAGGACTTCGGCTACCAATACCCCCTTTCATAGCAAATCTGTTTAGGTTCCTGAATATCTCACTTCCATCTATGGCCCCAAATTCATTTAGGTTTATTGTAGGATTTCTCTCCTTATGCATCTTGGCCGAAGTTCAACCTACCATTTTTTTGTTTCATAATTTCTTCATCCTTAAACATCACCCCACTGCTAAAGATTAGTGGTACGTATCTCCTCAATTTGGCAAGAAGGGGTTGCTTAAGGGTGCCCCTTCTTTCATTCACAACTAGGAGGAGAAGTTTTTTTTCATTTCATGTCCTTCCTTAGAGTTAGGACTTCCTTCCTAAGGAGACATGAGGGATTCGATCCATCGAGTCTCCAGGCTTGAGAAAGAGAATTGAGACTCGATCGATAAATTAAAAAACTACCGAGCTTCCCCAATATCTCAGCTCCTAGATGAACAGACCTTATTTAATCTCGATCTTAGTCCTCTCGACCCAGCAGGTAGTCCTTCTTAGCTAGTCAATCATGTAATGTTCTTTTCTCTAACTTTAATTTTTTCTACTATAGAAATGACACCCGAGGAATGAAATTGCTTGTCAAAGGGAGTCAAATTCCTCAAAAGGAAGGGCAACTCTATTAGAGAGCTATCGAAGAAAGCCCGCATCGAGGAGCCGATCCTGACCATGCCGATCCAGGCATTGCCCATCCTAAAATCCAACACGATGGTGCCAAGTCTGGCCCTGCCTGATGAACCCACTCTCTCCACATTTGCTGAATGGGGGGAAGTCAACAAAAAGAAGAAGAAGAAGGAGAAAAATACTATTGCCAAAAAGGTCAAAAGGAAGGTCGGGCGTTCTGGTGGTGAGAGCTTTGGCCAGGAGCAGGATTCTTTGGATGACCAGGAGGTCATCCAATCTCTGATGCAGGGCAGCATTCTTCCACACATTATTGACAAGATGATCCAAAAGGAGGATGTGGAGAGGTTTGATGAATTCTTCTCCACCTATCTTAAGGTAACCATCTCACCCGAACTTGTTCAAATGAAGGATGCACTTTTGAAGTTCCGACTCAATTTCTTTCCATCCTTCAACTAGGGCATTACTTGTTTGCCCATTCAAAGATAGCTGACCTTCACCAGTTCGAGGCTTCCAAAGCCCTTCAGAAGGCTCAGACAGAGATCGAAAAAAGTTTGGGCCGAAGTTGATTGCCTGAAGGTAGCCTCCGAGATTCAAACCACTAAAGTTGAGCACTTGAGAGAGGCATTGTGAAGAGAAGAAGAGGCTTCTATAGGACTAAAGGCTGCTTTGATCCTCGCAGAAGAGAAGGAGCTAGAATAGGGGGTTGGCGTTGAACGGGAGCAGGCTATCGAAGTCTTCAAGTCTTTCAAAGCTATGGACGACATCAAGATCGCATTCGCCCAGGAAGCTTTCTTAGAGAGATTCAAAATCTGCATGAGGAGGGTCACAAAGAATTTTTCAGAGGTGGACCTCGACCTTTTGATAGATGAACCTGGTGAAGAAGCTGGTCCCTCTAATGCTGATGCTATCTCTCCTACTGCCAAACCTGCCCTGGGTGCTCCCAAACCTACAGTCGGAGTTCTCAAGTCCCTCCTTGAGTCTGAAGCTACAAAGAATACACCGACCTCACCTGCTTCTATATCGATTGAGGTCTAGAAAATTTTGTCAACTTGTACTTCTTCCTTTTTTTATTTCTGTATGCTAAATATTTTAAGGAATGAAAATGAATTTTCTTCTCTTTACACATATGTCGTGGTGGGTGTTGTTCAAAATCCTTCTAGTGATCGTAGTCAAGGCCAATCATCTCCAGCTGATGCTGAGCCATCACCTTAAGGTATCCCTCTGAGATCCATAATCAAAAATTTAAAGAGAAAAATCCATCACCTAAAGAAAAAGTTGAAGATGGAAGACGAACTTCAGAGATCCAAAAAAAGTACCTCGGAGGTGACTGAGGTCACTCACCTCCGCAAATTACATATGAAAGATTCCATGAACTTCAACATCAAGAAAGATAACTTCGAGAGAGAGTTAGCTGAACATAGAAAAAGCTCCAGTGACAAGTCATGGGCGTTAATGGTGAAGGTCAGCTCCCTCGAAGTTCAGCTCAAGGCGATGACAAAAAAAATTCAGCTATTGGAGGAAAGTTCGCCATGGTCTTCTGACAAAGTTCAGTATGAATGGGATTGGTCTTAGAGGTTTTCTATACTCTAGAAGCAGCTGTACGATGCCAAGTCTACCTATAAGACCTATCGGTTAGGCTGGTGTGGGAGGATATCCAAAATTGAGCAATGGCTCTGAGCTGCTAGCAGCAAGATGGCTCAACTTCAATAGTAGCGTGCTAATGGTTATCGATCCAGTACAAGTAGGGAGTTAGAAGAGATTGCCTCTCTAAAAATGATCACAGGTGAACTCTCAGAATCGATTGGGATTGAGAAAGCCAAAGTTCAGTGATTGAAGCTTTAGTTGGTTTGTGAACAGTAGGTTGTCAAGGATGCTGAAGCTAAATCAAAAGTTCTGAGAAAAAAATTATGAGTGTGAGAAGAAAACTATCAAAGGACTGACAGGATGTTCTGCAACAACTTGATAAGGAGAAAGGAGCTTAAGGAAGAGATTGTCATCTTAAAAGAATCTTTGGTGATGGCTAGTAGTCTGAAGGTCGAGGGATTAGATCCCTTTTAGAACTTTGATTTTTTCTTTCTTATCTTCATAATCGATCTTGCAAATCTTTATTTTGTACCCATTTTTTATTTTAATGAAATGATATCTTTTCTCACTTTCGCTCTATATCAGTTGAATGTTTGTCAATAGCTCTGCCTTCTTTCCTTTTTTTCTTTTTCTTTCTTCTCTTTTTTTTTGTAAATGGTCTTGCGGACCTCTACTTTGTAACAGACCTCGACTTTAATAAAGCAATGTTTTCTTCGATTGTCTTTTTTTCTTGGTATGGATTTGATGTCCGTTGATTTTTTCTATCTTCTTCGCATCATCTTCTATTGAAATGATTATTGAAAATTAATTTTTCTTCTATCTCTTCATAACCGAAGAACGTTATCTATGCCAGTACAAGGTTATCCTCCCATTTCTAACTTAGTTATTTTTCCTTGGTCCTTCTATCAAGATGGGGTCCTTCTCCTATCCCTGACAAGGCAAGTTCTTGCTCACATTAGGACAAGATTCTCCTCCTATTCCTAGCATGACAGTAGGGGCACAAAAGAGGCTACTGAAAGGGCCTCTCTCCTCTCCTATCTTACATAATCGAAGATCTTTATTTTGCTCAAATTAGGATGAGGTTCTCCTCCTATTTCTAACAGGACAGTAGGGGCACAAAAGGGACTGTTGAAAGGACATCTCCCCCCTGCTTGTCTTATATAATTGGAGGTTTTTATTTTGCTCAAGTTAGGATGAGGTTCTCCTCCTATCCCTAACAGGATAGTAGAGGCACAAAAGGGCCGTTGAAAGGGCCTCTCTTTCCTCCTGGCTTAAATAATCGGAGGTCTTCGTCTTGCTCATGTTAGGATGAGATTTTCCTCCTATTTCTAATAGGACAGTGGGGGTACAAAAGGATCATTGAAGGGGCCTCTCCCTCCCTCCTGGCTTAAATAACCAAAGGTCTTCATCTTGCTTGTTCCCAATAAGGTAGTATGGGCACAAAAGGGCCATTGAAGGGGCCTCTCCCTCCCTCCTGGCTTAAATAATTGGAGGTCTTCATCTCGCTCAAGTTTCGAATGAGGTTCTCCTCCTATTCCCAACAAGACAGTAGGGGCATAAAAGGACAGTTGAAGGGGCCTCTCCCCCACTCCTGGCTTTCATAACAGGAGGTCTTCATCTCGCTCAAGTTGGGATGAGGTTCTCCTCCTATTTCCAACAAGACAGTGGAGGCACAAAAGGGCTGTTAAAAAGGACCTCTCCCTCCCTCCTAACTTAAATAATCAGAGGTCTTCATCTTGCTCAAGTTGGATGAGGTTCTCCTCCTATTCCCCAACAAGATAGTGGAGGCACAAAAGAGCCATCGAAGGAGCCTCCCCCACCCTCCTGGCTTAAATAATCGAAGGTCTTCATCTTGCTCAAGTTGGAATAAGGTTCTTCTTCTATTTCCAACAAGGCAGTGGGGGCACAAAAGGGCCATTAAAAAGGGCCTCTCCCCCCCCTCCTAGCTTAAATAACCGGAGATCTTCATCTCCATTTAAGAATGAAATTCAGTTAAGTCATTTCCTATCATTATTTAATTTTGCACCAAAAGATAGAGATATTGAAAAGAGAGAATTTTATTTAGGTAAAATTATTGGTAATACATTTGCAAGTTTTCCAAATTCTAGGATCGCAGGAGTGTTGCTCCTCCGAGCTCCTTCAAGTAATAAGTTTCGAGCCGGACGACCTCCTTAATTTCATACAGGCATTTCCAATTTAGGATGAGGTTTTCTTGATTCTGAGGTTGTGAAATAGCTGCTCACCGAAATACCAAGTCTCCTATTTTGAATACTTTACCTCTAACCTTAGAGTTGTAGTAACAAGCTATTTTCTACTTGTAGGCCACCATCTGAACTTGAGCTTCACCCCTTTTTTCTTTCAACAAGTCGATGTTAGCCTCAATATCTTGTGAGTTCTGCTACTCGTTGAATGCCACAACCCATGCTGATGGAAGTTTAAGCTCTATTGGGATGACCGCCTCTATTTCGAACGCCAAGGAGAATAGAGTCTCCCCAGTTGGCATCCTTTTGATAGTTTGGTATGCCTAGAGTACATGGTAGAGATCGTCTATCCAAGTCTCTTTTGCTCTCTCAAGTCTTATTTTGATACCTTGCAGTAGGGCTCTATTAGTTATCTCGGCCTTACTGTTTGCCTGTGGATGGACTACTGATGTAAAGTTGTGAGATATGTTCAGATCTTCATTGAACTTGACAAATTTTACTCCAGTAAACTATCATCTATTATCTGTTATGAGAGTTCGGGATAAATCAAATCTGTAAATAATGGACTTCTAGATGAAGTCCTACACTTTTGCTTCGATAATTTTTGCTAAAGGTTCAGCTTTGATCCACTTTATGAAATAGTCAATTGCCATCAAGAGAAACTTTCGCTACCCAGGTGCCATGGAAAAGAGCCCAAGTATGTTCATTTTTCATTATGCAAATGGCCATGGAGCGCTCAAGGGAGTAAGCTCAGAAGTCGGCTATCTCTGAATATTTACATTTCTCTGACATCGGTCATATTTTTTGACATACTCTATTAAATCATAATACATCATCGGCCAATAGTAGCCCTACCGAAGTAGTCTATGAGATAAAGATCTAGCCCCTACATAACTTCTGTAGATTCCTTCATGTACTTTTCATAATGCAAAATCGACTTCGAAAGGCTAGAGATATCTCAACAGTGGTAAGAATACAACCTTTTATGTAGCTTGTTTTCATATAGAACATACTGGGAGGCTTGATTTCTTAGATTTCGAGCTTCTTTTGGATCATAAGGAAGAGTCTCATCCTTAAGATATGCAACTAGCGGATCGATCCAGCAAGGTTCATGGTCGATCTACATCATAGATGGTGACTCCTCTGAACTTGGGTGCTTCAGAACCTCAAAAAAGACTTCTTTTGGTAATTCACTCGATGCAAGTGTGGCCAACTTATAGAGGAGGTTAGTCCTGCTATTTTCTACTCTTGGAACCTATTGAATGTTAAAACTGTTGAAGGCCGGAGTTAAGTTTTTTACTTTCTCAAGATATTTTACCATACTTTCTTCTCGGACTTCATAGTTGCCACTAACTTGTCCGACCACTACTTGGAAATCACTGTAAGCCCGAAGTCGATTTATTTTCAACTCCTTAGCTATCCTTAATCCCACAATCAGAGCTTCATATTCAGCTTCATTATTTATTGCAGAAAATTTGAAGCGCAATGCATATTCAGCAATGACTCTTTCTAAGTTTATCAGGATCAATCCAGCACCTACGCCCGAAGCATTGGATGAGCCATCCACATACGGGGCCCAAAAACCTTCAGGAAGATTGGTTCTTTCTTCAAGGAAGCTTAACTGCAACCATGGGATGCTGATCTCCTTCTGCTCAAGCTCGATCTCATCCGGGATAGTGCATTCCACTATAAAATCTACCAATATTTGAGCCTTGATTGATGACCAAGGCTGAAAGTTGATGTCAAACTCCATAAGTTCGATTGCCCATTTTATGATTCTTCCAGAGGCATCTGTTTGATGAAGAACTGCCTTGATTGGTTGGTCAGTAAGGAGGAATATAGTATACCTCTAGAAATAAGGTCAAAGTCTTTGGGCTGTAATCAATAGAGCATAAGTTAGTATTTTCAACTTGGTGTACCTAATTTCAGCATCCCTCAAGACTCAGCTTATGTAGTAGATTGGTTGCTGCACTTTTCCCTCTTCCTTGACTAGGACCATGGCAAGGGCCACTGGGGAGACCGCTGGGTACAAAAATAATCCTTCTCTAGGTTCGAGCTTGGCCAATAGGGGAGGCGAGTTGATATAACACTTGAGTTCTTCAAATGCCTATTAACATTCAGCAGTCTAGAAGTTCTTTGGCTATTTGAGAACTTGGAAGAAAGGCATGCATCACTTGGCCGACCTCGAGACGAAGCGGTTTAAAGCCACCACCTTTCCTATTAGGCATTGAACTTCCTTTATTAATTTTGGGATAGCCATCTCCTGAATGGCCCAAATCTTCTCTAGATTTGCTTCAATCCCGTGCCTTGACACCATGAATCCCAAGAATTTTCCCAAAGTCACACCAAAGATGTATTTGGTTAGGTTCAACTTCATCTTGTATCTCTGAAGGGCATTGAAGGTCTTCTTAAGGTTGGCTATGTGATCTATTAAAGCTCGATTCTTGACAAGCATGTCATCCATATATACCTCCATATTACGATCGATTTGCTCCTTGAAGATCTTATTCACCAAGCACTGGTATGTTGCTCCTACATTTTTGAGTCCAAAAGGCATAACCCTATAACAATAAAGACCTTGATTAGTAATAAAAGTAGTTTTTTTCTCATCTTCCGGAGCCATCTGGATTTGATTATAGCCGAAGAAGGCATCCATGAAGGTGAGGAGCTTATAGCCCAAAGTTGCATCCACCAGTTGATCAATTTTGGGCAGGAGATAGCTATCTTTTGGGCAGACCTTGTTTAACTTTTTGAAGTCTATGCATATTCTTCATTTTTCATTTATTTTTTTAACAAGAACTACATTGGAGACCCAGTTCGAATAAGAGACTTCTCAGATGAACCCAGCCTTGAGGAGCTTGTTAACTTCTTCTGTAATTGCCTTCTATCTCTCTAGGGCATGGCTGCACGCCTTCTCTTTCACTGTCTGATATTTTGGATTGACAGTTAGATGATGTTCCATAATTTCAACATCAATTTCGGGCATGTTTGCTAGGATCCAAGCAAAAATATCTGCATTCCTTCATAAAAATTCGATGAGCTGCTCTCGTACCTCTTCTCCCAAGTTGGAACCGATCTGCATTGTGTGCTTTTCATTCCCATCATTCAAGAGGACTGAGATAAGATCTTTCATGGGTTCTCCCCATTCTTCTGTAAGGTCATCCCGAACATCCAACCCATCAACTAGGCAAGGGTGAGATTGCTCACCTCTTTGTAGGGTAATTGAGTGGCAATGTCTCGCCAAAGCTTGGTCTCCTCTGACCTCTCCAATTTCATAGTTTATTGAAAACTTCATCTTCAAATAGTAGGTTGGCACTACTATCTAAAGTGCATTTAGACTAGGCCAGCCAAGAATTGCATTATAATCTAATGAAGCTTTTACCATCAGGAAACTCACTTATGCCCTGGACTGCCTTAGGTATCACCCTGTAGCCACAGTTTAAGTTATTGCTCCTTCAACTAGCACTGCATCACCAGTGAAGCAGACCAAGGAAAAACTCATTGGTCCAATCCAGTTATTAGGTATAAACATTTTGGAGAAAACATCATAAAATAAGATATCGATCGAACTTTCATTATCGACAAGAATGCGGCGTACATCATAATCTATAATATTCAAAGTTATTACAACCACATCATTATATGGGAATTGGATCCCTTATGCATCTTCTTCAGCAAAAGTGATGGACTCCTCAGTTCTCCATCTTTTGGTTGATCTCCTAGATCCATCGGTCTCCTCCCATCGAAGTCCCCCAGAGATGGTATTGATGATGCCAAGAGGTAGCCGATCTCCTTGCTGCTCCTTCCTTCTTGGTAGTTCTAATTGTGGCAATGCCCTTGGCCGCTCTTCTCTTGTCTCAGGCTGACGTTGCAAGAATCGATCAAGCCGACCTCTCTTAATGAGCTCCTCGATCTCATCTTGGAATTGAATGCATTCTTCAGTATCATGACCGTGGTCACGATGGTAGAGACAGTATTTGTTAGGATTGTGCTTGCCAGGATGAGTGCGCATCCTCTTCGATCTTGATAGTTTCTCCTTGATTTCCATTAACACTTAGGTTTTGATAGCATTAAGCGGGGCATAGTTATGGAACCTTCTGGAGGGAGAGCTCCTTCATGCCCTTCTATCAGGGTTTCTTTGATGGTGAGCTTGAGGAGCGGTTCGAGCTTGTTTGTGCTCAGGAGGAGTTTGAGAGCATGGTCGAACTTCATTCGGCTTCTCTTCAATCATGGGCCTACTAGACTTGCCCACCTACCGCTCTTTTGCAGCTTCCTCATTCTTCAATTTGAAGGCTTCTTCAACTCGAGCATAACCTTAGCCCGAGCTAGCAGATCAGCAAAATTTCTAGGGTACTTCTTCTTTAGAAAAAATAGTAGGTCATTTTTTTGAAGACCGCCTTTCAGCATGGCCATGGCAATAGATTGGTTCAAGTTCCGGACCATCAGTGCAGCAGCATTGAAGTAGTTGACATAGACTCGAATGGACTCCCCTTCCTACTACTTAATATTGATGAGGAAGTTCGAACCTTGCTTAGCATAGCGGCTGTTGATGAAATAAGCCGCAAACTAATGGCTCATCTAGTCGAAGAAGAAGATCGTACTTGGCTTCAATGTCGAGTATCAGTTTCTTGCTGTTTCCTTCAGAGTCGATGTGAAGGCCTGGCATAGGATGGCATCTGATGCACCATGGAGCAGCATCATGGTTCGAAAAGCCTCTAGGTGGTCCACCAGATCTATGGTCCCATCGTAGCTCTTGAATTGGAGGAGCTTGAAGTTTGATGAGATTGATTTCTGCATAATTCTCTGGGAGAAAGGAGGGTCGGTGTAGATGTTATCATGGTGAGTTGGGGCGGCATGGTGAAGTTCCTCAATCCACTGGTCCATATCCTGAAGCTTTCGATCAAGGACATCATCTCAATTGTGGGTTTTGGAGGGCTTTCGGCTATAGATAAGGAAGGTCTCCCCAGGAAAGAAATCATGGTCAGAATCAGGATCTTCCACCTTCCTCTTCTCCTTTCCAAGAGTGATGGGTTTGCTAACCCAAGTATGCCATTTGACATGGCTTTCTAAAATTTTGGTGGGAGGTTTTTCAGCTGCACCACCATCGACTATTGCCGCATGGCCTGCACCATTCAATAAGGCCTAGGACCTACTGCACCAGTAGGTTGAACTACTCTGGATCCACCATGGCCGTCGATGGAAAAAGTTGTGGTGTCGATGATGGTGCTGGAGCAGGTAGATCTAGTTTAGATCTAGTAGTGGAGGCGGCAGACCTCCAGGTGGTTGTCTTCTTTGAAGGCATCCCTGAGATTAGAAAAGATCAAATGGAGAGAGGTTTTGAAAGATTGAAAGAAGAGAGTAGACAGGTTCGACTGAGCACTCCTTTTAGAACAAGAACTCTAGGATCCTTCCTCTAGTGCCAATCCTGTTAGTGCAAAAATCCATGAGGACGTCGGATGTGGTTGGAGTGGAGAAGATGAGGCCTCCGATGAGACCAGCAAAATAAAATCCAAACTAGAGATGGATGACTTCGGCAGGATCCTTCGATGCTCAAGTCAATTTTCGACCAACTAGGATGGAATGCTCAGGAATTAGAGAAGCAGAGTATTGGGAAGGAGATGAGAGCTTAGAGAAAATGTATCTGGAGGATTTCTTTTATAGATGAAGCTTGTAACAAACTGATGGTGACAGCCATAACTACCTGGTAGTAGGCCGTTCGATGCCACATAGAGTTTGTTATGGAGAGTAGTGTCTGTTGTCATGATGCATCAATCTGCTGAGACTTAATAGTTGAAGTTCGGATGGAGTAGACATTGATAATGAAGAGCTTTAAATCTCAACAATTCCTAGGAGGTTCGGACTTCTTTGAGATCATTTGCATATAAGTCGGTTCACATTAAGGTGGTAGGCTTCATTCACGCGAGTGATGAGGTCCTTCTGGATCGCTGGAAGGAGATCGACTGGAAGGAGGTCAACTGAAGGAAGCTCGCCTAGCGACTGAAAGGAGATCATCCAGAAGGTGCTCAATAGGAGGAGTTCATCTAGAAGGAGAATGACTTAGGTCTTGTCATTCACTTTTAATCAAAGGATAGGGTTAGTATAGCAATAATTCTCCTTCATCATCCGAGATCATGCCGCCAAACTTTGGTGTGCTTTCAGGAGATTCTATAGCATGAACTCATCTCTGCGGAAATTGACAAATCTCAATAGGAACGAGGTCGACAGTCATGGACTTCGATGAGGGGTATTTTTCCCCCGATAAGCCCTTTGGGCAACTAGGTGGAGTTTGACAGGAGTCCGACCGGTGGGAGTTCAAAGGGTATATGGTTGAAGAAGTCCGCATAGATGATGAGGTCCTTCCCAGCGAGCGCAAAGGGTTCAGACGGACAGAGATCAATTGGATGAGGATCGACGGGATGAAGATCAGCTGAAAAGAGCCTTATGGGTGATCGGAAGGAGATCGGTCGGTGAGAGCTTTATTATCGATTATGATAGGTGGATGACTTTGATACTCTCATGATTCAACCATTCCTTTTGGAGCCCTGCCCTTTTTGGGACCATCCGAAGGCTAATAAGATGGAGACGAGGTTCCTGTTGGTTCTAGAGTCATCGAGTGAAGTTGGCCATGGCTGCTGTTGCTGGACAAGATCGTCCCAAGACTTGACATCTTTTCAAACTTCGGCATGAGAGGGTTTACACC
The DNA here is from genome assembly GCA_006176705.1 of Cocos nucifera. NCBI lineage: Eukaryota > Viridiplantae > Streptophyta > Magnoliopsida > Arecales > Arecaceae > Cocos > Cocos nucifera. Next base: position 285,737 of record QRFJ01000998.1, read on the forward strand.
CAACAAACAGTCAAACCTTATAACACCAAAAGTTAGTAAGTCCTTTATGGCACAGAAACCAGTATTTAACCATGTGCAAAAATGAACCATATAGGAGATTCCTGCAATACCTTTCAACTTACTGATGATGTGCCATTCAAACCATGTATATATTTACCTGCTTATGAAATGCACAAGAGCTATACAAAATCCTTCCTATTTCCATGTTTTACCAAATATATATATAGATAACAACATAAGCTATAAAGTATCAAAAACTATCTTGCTTTTCAATTGACCGCTCTACATAGCAAGGTGTATATTAAACTCTATGCATAGTTACTTGTAGATGCAATACACGGAGGCTATAAAGAACCATACTGTTACCCATGCTTGTATATGAATATATAAACTATGAAATATGGAAAAACTACCTTGCTTTTCAGATACATCTTTTTACACAGCAAATGTACTTTGAAAATACCATAGATAGATGGAAATCACTCACCTCCAATAGCTATTCCACCTTAATATTTGATTCCCTCAAGCACCCCTTTGAGAATCCTTTTTCCCTTCCATAAATAATTGGAGGTCTACTGCACAAGTTTTCCTCTTTAATTTCAGCAACTTCTCCTTCTTAACTCAATTCCTCAATCAATTCTCTCTTTAACAACTAATTCTTCCTGATTACTGACTGAAAGCTAAACCCTCTTAGCTCTCTTCCCTTCTATGACTTCTCTAAGGAACTTAGGAGGACTAAACAACAACAAAGAAACTAGTGGTTTTAAAGTTTAGAAGAAAGAATAAACTAAATGAATTTGCTAGGTCTAATTCCCTAAGGATTCCATCCAATTGTCAGCTAAATAGGTGTTACTCTAATGAATTTCCAACTATTAGTTTATGTTCTTAAGCTGCTAATTCATTTCTTGAAAACTTATTTTAAAATTACAACCCAACAGCCTCTCAATTAAGACCTGCTCCAAGAAATTTTTGCAAACCAAGATATCTCACTTTCAGGTCGAGTCCTCTCGATACAATCGTGACCTCTCAATTCTCAATCAAGATGCCTCACTCTCAAAAAAATAGAAACACATTTTTGTCACATGAAACTCGAGTCATCTTGTGTTTAGGTTGAGACTTCTCGAATCCCTAAGTTTCAAAAATTTTATTTTGATACTCTCTTCATAGCTTTACTCAATACTGCTCTTATTTATATTTCTTTTTTTAAGCTTCATTAACTTTAAAATATAAATGTAAATAAGGAACACCCCCCCTATTTGGAACCAATAAAAATATCAAAAAAATCAAAATTCTTAAGAATAAGAAATCAAAGTTTGGGTTCTAGTTCAAATTTTCTTAAACCTAATACTTATAAAATATTCTTGCTTCAGAATGAATAGGTTGAAGGATCTCCATAATTCATTAAAAATTATTTGGTAACTCACCAACACCTAAAAATAAATTATCATCAATTTTTATTTTAAGAAAATCTATATTTTGTATAGCTTTTCATACAGGTGCTAGCTTTCAGACTTAGAAAATTTTCAGAACTCGTAATGATAGATAGTCACAATTTATGCTCAAATGGCTCAAATATACTATAAATAAATTACTATGCCTCACATACAAGAACACTAATCTTTTAATTCTCTATTTTGCTGGTTCAGGATGTTACATTTCCTCTCCTCTTAAAGTAAATTTTTGTTAGATATATGTGCCCTAGAAGCTAGAATTGGCTAACACTTGTAATACACTTCTAGGGGCAAAATTATAATTTTGATTATTATCAATAAAATGGATTATTTTCTATCACATATGTGTATTTAGTGTCTGTGATACATCCTTTGAGTTAATGGTAATGATAATTTATATTTTCAAGAGTTGAAAATTTAAGACATGAATAATCATTATTAACTCATAAAATGCTCCCGACCATAGGATCATCATGAGGATGGTGATTGATCTGGAAGGTTGGTGTACAATCGCTTCTCTTTAGTAGATGAGTCTTGAGTCTACGGTGTGGAGACATCGGAGCGAGAGTATAGGTACTCATTAGAGAATGAGGGCACTGAGCGTGACCACCTCGAGTAGTCATTAGGAAGTCTACCTTCTCGTCGATGACTGACTCGATGCTGTAGTGGTGTGTCTAATTCTTTAACCTGAGGTGCATCGATAGTTTACCTTGAGGGTGTTATAGTTTGACTATACCATAACTCGATCTCCTAGCCATACGGAACCCTGAGGTGTATGTTGGCTATAGCATGTTCATTGTAGGAACTGGATTGCATCAAGATGGAATCTATCTACCTCGGTGGTAGAGGAGCAGCCCTATGATGATCATAAGAATCAAGTCCAGAAGCCCATGGCCATGGTAGTGTGAAATAATAGAAAGAGTTTCTATTTAGGTTTTCACATTAGACTTGAATCGAATGATTACATCATATGACAGAAACTAGGGTTTGACGAGTTCACCTTAACCCTAATCTGATCGAGCTCAAGATAGAAGAACTTAATCACACAGGTAGCTGCACCAAGAGGTTCGCATTCAGCTCTGATGGGTTGCCACCATATACTGCTAGGTGTCACTAGTGGATTTTGGGAGCAATTAAAATGATTTAGATGATCGATCATTCTAGCTGTTCGAATTAGAAGAGTTCTGATCCATCGAAAGGAGTTTCGATGATGTCGATGATAGAGACCATGACATATCCCATTACCATACAGAACTAAACCTAACTGAGTCACACAAATAAGGGTTTGAATTTGGTGATCATCAATTGAACTAATCTAGTTCAATTGATCTGAATGAGATTCAATTAGGTTCAAGGAAATCGTGCTAGCACTCGATTGAACCTAACGTTCTTCTTTTACTATCATAAATAGTTGTCCTGACTGAGCCAAAGGAGTTTGTGCTCAATCAGAGGCCTTCACTTAGTCTAACTGGAGTCTGTCCAAGTCAGAAAAGGGTTGTCTTATTTTGTAAGATAATACCTGCCATTTTTGGTCATCTACCATTTCTCATCCTTTGACTTTGGTCAAAAGTTGACCTTTGACTGGTCAAATATTGACCATTGATACTTTGACTTCTGTCCACATATCACACACCTATTGGAGAGCTGGTGAGGGCTTGTCTCCCTACTAGAACCTAGCAAGGAGGAGGGCACACGCCACCCTTGGCGTGTGCCCAAGCTGGAGGCGCCCAGGAGTCCCTGTTGGACAGGGACTCCATCTCCTTTTTGGATTCTAATTAGACTCCGCCTAAGAACCAACTTTGACTGGTCTTAGGCACCATCTAAGGTTGAATCCAGGGGACTCTATTTCCACCAATCAGATTTAGATCTGATTTCACAAAGGATTATGATTAGTTGGGAAGAAGAGGAGTTGGATCATGCATAGTCTATAAATAAGACCCTACGCCCAACTCAAAAAGCATTGAAAATTCCCATGCCCCAAGGCTGCCTCTCCTCTCCTCCTCCATGCCAAGTCCATCTTCTCCCTCTCCTCTCCACACCCAAAGGTGTTTGGGATCTTAGTTGGTGCAATCCAGATGAGAGAAAAGCGATAGAAAGCTAGAAAGCTGCGCTGCTGCAAAGGACAACTACTGATCTTCGAAAGGTATTTTGAAGATCTTCCAGATCAGATCCAGATCTGATTTTTGGAGATGTGATAGAGAAGAAGGGGATCTCTAGATCCAACCTAAGTAGATATCGGTAGAAGTCAGGCACTTGCGTGGCTAGATCCAGAACCTTCCGCTGCTTACGGGATCATCAATGGGTAATAGGATTACCCTACATCAAGATAAATTAAATTTAATTTAACTTTTTTAGATTTTATTTTTATTATTAAAATAATAAGAATTAAATCTGAAATATCTTAGATCTAATTTGTATTAAAGAAAAAAAATTTTAAAATATATCTCTTGATCCGATCAGATCTGAATGAACCTGATCCAAAAAATCAGAATTTTCCTTCAACTGGTATCAGAGCAAGGTTCTAAAGTATTTAGATCTTATTTTAAATTTATTCTAATTAGAAAATATATGATTTTAGATGTCACATGAGATGTGATCAGATCTAAAATTAGAAAAAATTAAAATTAAATGATTTGGATCTAAGATTAGAAAATATGCATGACTAGTTCTAAAATAGAATATTCTATAGAATAGTCTTGCATGTTTATAATTTAATTGATTAAATCATATTTTAGATCTATTTATTTATTATTTAATATTATAATTATTATAATATATTTAAAAAATAATAAATAAAAATTATAATTTAAACATCATATGAGATATGATTGATGCTTGTCTACTAGTTGTAGAATAGCTACATATTATCTAGATTAGAGTAATTTTGATAAGATTAATTTAAATCTAATTTTTTAGATTATTATAGATAATTTAGATCTGAAAATATGCATAATTATACATGAGATATATGCAAAATGCCATGATTAATCTTTTGTATATGAGATATATGATATAGATCTAAAACTATTTTTGTTACATGTCCTGATTAAGACGTTCCCCTTGCGTCGACTACGAATGAGAAGTTCAAGGCCCCCTCTCATCCGATTTCTTATACGTGTAGGGTGCTACGCGTTCACCTTATAGAATCCAAAACTTACTCTGCAAATCCTAATCCTGAAATCCAGATTATTATGCATTTTATTTATAGACCTTACTTAAGTAAGAAATTAATTATAAATTAAGTATATTCAAATTGAGAATTTAATTGAGACATATTATATACTGGTTCGGTTGGGTAGCTCTTAAGTCTAAGTGGTTTCAAATCGAATCAAGAGTTGGTGAGTGGATCAATAATGCTTAAATGACCAGCGCATGGATATTAAGTAAGATCCAGTCACGATCAGCAAGACCTATTAGCTCAAAGGTTATCTGATTGAGCAACCAATTGGGTCTGACTCAATAATTTATTGTTAAGGTAAGTTTGGCACATACATCGACTGTTTTTATGGAGCTACCGACCTGAATGCGTTCTATACGAGTAATGCAATCCTCCACGATCCACTTACTGACAATCTTTGATTATTGTAATTTGAGGTGGTCAATATCCAGCTAACCCATCCACTAGTAGTCATAATCGTTAGACTAGCATAAGTCTATTTAATGAATCTGAATCAATTCTCCTTAAGAAAGATTAAGTTAGGTCTTCCACATGTAGATATACGCCCTTCCTGGGTTGATTTTTTGGTTGGATAAGGCTCAGTTGCACCGGAAGATGCAACCATGTCTATAGCATTGGATCTATGGTTGAGATGAGTTGGGCTAATTTTTGATACGGTGAGAGCTTAATTAGAACCATCTGCAAATGTGGGTCTGACTTAACTAAGGGTGGATCAATATTCCGGATATGATAAATTCTGAATTAGATTCAAGTTCGATGCACCTGATTCGAAATCATTGACAAGGTGAGTCAATCATTGTAACCCATCACAATAACTATTAGGTGATGTGATGAGTCAGCTGTGACCCACCCCACTAAATCATTAACTAAGATTTTCATATCTAGAGGGTGTAGGGATCCAGAAAATATGAAGCTAATTATTTAAAAATAAATTCTTAATAAATTGGTCAATCATATTACGATCTAACTAGATTTTGATCTCATAGAAAATTTGCATCAACCCATGAGCAAGTCTCCTGGACAACAAGCCTGACAAGACCCAATTATAAAGATTGGACTCAGAACTACATTAAAAAAAAAATCCTGACTTTCCGTCCAGTTCGTTCAGATCTGATAGATTCAAGGATTTCTTCAATAATTTTTTTCTCTATTTTTCGATAGGATCTTGGATATTTCAAAATCTTATTTCCATTATTTTAAATCAAATTTATTTACCTGATTTGATAATACTTTACTGATGATCTGTAGTAGTAGAAAGTTTGATCTAGCCATGCAATGTATGGCTTATCGGTTCCACGAGCTGCATCTGGGATCTCTTCTTCTCTATCAGTCTTCATAAATTAGATTGGATCTGTCTGAGGATCTTCAAAAACTCTTTTAAGAGAGCAGTCATCCTTTGCAGCAGCGCAGCCTTCTTTACTTTGATCACTTTCTTTGATCTAAATTGCACCAACCAAGGTCCCAAAACCCTTTTGGGACGTGAGAGAGAAGGGGAGAAGGGGTTTGGTGTGGAGAGGAGGGGAGAGGTAGCCTTGGGCATGGAATTGAGCTCTCAATTCTCTTTTTTTTAATCTGAGTTTGGATACAGGGTCTTAATTGATAGACTACTATGTTATCAACTCCTTTCTCCCAACAATCAAACCCTTTGTAAAATCAGATCTAATCTGATTTATGGAATAGAGTCCCCTGGATTCCTACTTAGAGGGGTTCAAGACCAGTAAAGTGGTTCTTAGAAGAACTCTAATTGGAATCCAAAAAAAGGGGGGAAGGAATTGAAGTCCTGTCTAACGGCTCCTACTTCCACTGGGCAACACGTGGGTGCGTGTCCCTCTTTGCAGTTCTGGCAGGGGATAGCCCCCACTAGCTCTCCAATAGGGCATGACATGTGTCAAAAGTCAAATTTCAATGGTCAACGTTGACCAGTCAAAGGTAGACTTTTGACCAAAGTCAAAGAATAGAGAAATGGCAAAAAATGGTAGGTAATGTCTGACAAAAAAGGACAACCTATTCATGACTTGGAAAACCTCAGTCAGACCATATGAAGGCCTCTGATTGAGCACAAACTTCTTTGGCTCAGCAGGACAACTTATTTATGATAGCAAAAAAGAACGTTAGGTTCAATCGAGTGCTAGCACGATTTTCTTGAACCTAATTGAATCTCATTCAGATCAATTGAACTAGATCAGTTCAATTGATGATCCCTAGATTCAAACTCTTATTTGTGTGATCCAGTTAGATTCAGTTCTATATAGTAATGGGATATGTCATGATCTCTATTATCGACTTCATCGAAACTCCTTTGGATGGATTAGAACTCTTCTGATTCGAACAGCTAGAATGATCGATCATCTAAATCATTCTAAAATCCACCTGTGACACCTAGCAGTATATGGTGGCAACCCATCAGAGCTAAATGCGAATCTCTTGGTGTAGCAATTTGTGTGATTAAGTTCTTTTATCTTGAGTCTCGATCAGATTAGAGTTAAGGTGAACTCGTCAAACCCTAGTTTCTGTCATATGATGTAATCATTCGATTCAAGTCCGATGTGAAAAGCTAAACAGAAACTCTTTCTATTATTTCATTCTACCATGATCATGGGCTTCTGAACTTGATTCTTATGATCATCATAGAGCTGCTCCTCTACCACTGAGGTAGATAGATTCCATCTTGATGCATCCAGTTCCTACAATGAATATGCTATAGCCAACATACACCTCAGAATTCTGAATGGCTAAGAGACCGAGTAATGATGTAGTCAAAATATAACACCTTCAAGGTGAACTGCCGATGCACTTCAGGTCAAAGAACCAGACACACAACTGCAGCATCGAGTTAGTCATTAACGAGAAGGTAGACTTCTTAATGACTACTCGAGGTGGTCATGCTCAGTGCCCTCGTTCTCTAACGAGTATCTGTACTTTTACTTTGATGTCTTCATACCGTAGACTCAAGACTCATCTACTAAAGAGAAGCGATTGTACACCAACCTTCCGGATCAATCACTATCCTTGTGATGATCCTATGGTCGGAAGCATTTTATGAGTTAATAATGATTATCCATGTCTTAAATTTTCAACTCTTAAAAATATGAATTATCATTACCATTAACTCAAAGGATGTATCACAAACACTAAATATACATATGTGATAGAAAA
>QRFJ01000999.1:0-48035 GCA_006176705.1 Cocos nucifera
GCACCATAGCCCTTGCTAAGGGCCAAGGTCTCACCAAAAATCTAAGCATATTGAGCGGAGATACCACCTCATCCGTGATTACCTCGAGAAGGGTTACGTCGAGGTCAAGAGAGTCAACTCCATAGATAATGTGGCAGACCCACTTACAAAGTCGTTGGGCCAACAAAGAATCGAAGCCCACCTTGAGAAGATGGGACTTAGACTTGTAGCCAATTGGCTTTAGGACAAGTGAAAGATTGTTAGATATATGTGCCCTAGAAGCCAGAATTGGCTGACACTTGTAATACACTTCTAGGGGCAAAATTATAATTTTGACTATAATCAATAAAATGGGTTATTTTCTATCACATAAGTGTATTTAGTGTCTGTGATACATCCTTTGAGTTAATGGTAATGATAATTCATATTTTCAAGAGTTGAAAATTTAAAACATGAATAATCATTATTAACTCATAAAATGCTTCCGACCATAGGATCATCACGAGGATGGTGATTGATCCGAAAGGTTGGTGTACAATCGCTTCTCTTTAGTAGATGAGTCTTGAGTCTATGGTGTGGAGACACCGGAGCGAGAGTACAGGTACTCGTTAGAGAATGAGGGCACTGAGCGTGACCACCTCGAGTAGTCATTAGGAAGTCTACCTTCTCGTCAATGACTGACTCGATGCTGCAGTAGGTGTGTCTGGTTCTTTGACCTGAGGTGCATCGATAGTTCACCTTGAGGGTGTTATAGTTTGACTACACCATTACTCGATCTCCTAGCCATATGGAATCCTGAGGTGTATGTTGGCTATAGCATGTTCATTGTAGGAACTGGATTGCATCAAGATGGAATCTATCTACCTCGGTGGTAGAGGAGCAGCCCTATGATGATCATGAGAATCAAGTCCAGAAGCCCATGGCCATGGCAGAGTGAAATAATAGAAAGAGTTTCTATTTAGATTTTCACATCGGACTTGAATCGAATGATTACATCATATGACAGAAACTAGGGTTTGACGAGTTCACCTTAACCCTAATCTGATCGGGGCTCAAGATAGAAGAACTTAATCACACAGGTAGCTGCACCAAGAGGTTCGCATTCAGCTCTGATGGGTTGCCACCATATACTGCTAGGTGTCACTGGTGGATTTTGGGAGCAATTAGAATGATTTAGATGATCGATCATTCTAGCTGTTCGAATCAGAAGAGTTCTGATCCATCGAAAGGAGTTTCGATGATGTCGATGATAGAGATCATGACATATCCCATTACCATACAGAACTGAACCTAACTGGGTCACACAAATAAGGGTTTGAATCTGGTGATCATCAATTGAACTGATCCATTCAATTGATCTGAATGAGATTCAATTAGGTTCAAGAAAATCGTGCTAGCACTCGATTGAACCTAACGTTCTTCTTTTACTATCATAAATAGTTGTCCTGACTGAGCCAAAGGAGTTTGTGCTCGATCAGAGGCCTTCACTTGGTCTGACTGGAGCCTGTCCAAGTCAAAAAAGGGTTGTCTTATTTTGTAAGACAATACCTGCCATTTCTTGTCCTTTGACTTTGGTCAAAAGTTGACCTTTGACTGGTCAAATGTTGACCATTGATACTTTGACTTCTTGTCCACATGTCACGCACCTATTGGAGAGCTGGTGGGGGCTTGTCCCCCTACCAGAACCTGGCAAGGAGGAGGGCGCACGCCACCCTTGGCGTGTGCCCAAGCTGGAGGCGCCCAGGAGTCCCTGTTGGACAGGGACTCCATCTCCTTTTTGGATTCCGATTAGACTCCTCCTAAGAACCAACTTTGACTGGTCTTAGGCACCATCTAAGGATGAATCCAAGGGACTCTATTCCCACCAATCAGATTTAGATCTGATTTCACAAAGGGTTGTGATTGGTTGGGATGAAGAGGAGTTGGATCACGCATAGTCTATAAATAAGACCCTACGCCCAACTCAAAAAAAAAAAGAATAATTCTCTATGCCCCAAGGCTGCCTCTCTCTTCCTCCTCCATGCCAAGTTCATCTTCTCCCTCTCCTCTCCACGCCCAAAGAAGTTTGGGATCTCAGTTGGTGCAATCTAGGCAAGAGAAAGGCGACAAAAAGCTAGAAGGCTGCGCTGCTGCAAAGGACAACTGCTGATCTTCGAAAGCTATTTTGAAGATCCTCCAAATCAGATTTAGATCTAATTTTTGGAGACGTGATAGAGAAGAAGAGGATCTCTAGATCTAGCCTGAGTGGATACTGGTAGAGGCCAGGCACTTGCGTGGCTAGATCCAGAACCTTTCGCTGCTTACAAGATCATCAACGGGTAATAGGATTACCCTACATCAAGGTAAATTAAATCTGATTTAATTTATCTATATTTTATTTTAATTATTAGAATAATAAAATTAGATCTAAAATATTTCAGATCTGATTCAGATCAAAAAGAAAAGTTTTAAAATATATCTCTTGATCCGATTAGATCTAAACGAACTTGGTCTAAAAAATTAAGATTTTCCTTCAAAACAAACTAGAAAGAGTATTAAAACTCTTCGATCTGATCGACAAGGAGAATACCTTTCTAGTGAGTTTCTCACATGTCTAGTAGAGATTGAAATTCTCTTCCAATGGACTTCTTCTAGAACACCACAGCATAATAGTGTGTCTAAAAGGAGAAATCAAACTTTGTTAGACATGATTCGATCCATGATGGGATTTGCTAGCTTGCCGATATCTTTCTGGGGATATGCACTCGAATTGGCTTATTATCTATTAAATAGGATTTCAAGTAAGTCTGTAGTTAAAATCTCATATGAGATATGGACAAGATGTAAGCTAGTACATTCACATCTTAGGATTTGGGGGTGTTCGGTTTATGTCAAATGATTAGTTACAAACAAACTTGGACCTAGGTATGATAAGTGTATATTCATAGGGTACCCAAAAGAGATCAAAGGATACTATTTCTACCATGCTAATGAATAAAAGATGTTCGTTAGCCTTAGGGCAAGCTTTTTGAAAAAGGAGTTCCTTGATGAAGGAATTGTTGCCTCTAAGGTTGAACTTGATGAAGTTCAACAGGTAGAAAGTTCGACACAGAATATTGAATCTAAGTTAGATTTGATCAGATCAAATTCGAAGCCTAGTGAACCCGCACCATTAAGGCGATCTGGTAGAGTATCGCACCATCCAGATAGATACTATGGATTCTTGGTCCAGGATGGTGATTCCATTGAACTCAATGAGAATGATGAGGATCCAATCACTTATATGGATGCGATGCAGAGATCCGACTCTAAGAAATGGCTAGAAGCCATGAGATCCGAAATGGATTTCATGAAGGTCAATGATGTATGAACATTAGTTGACCCACCTAAAGGGGTTAAACCCATTGGGTGTAAATGGATCTTCAAAACGAAAAGGGGTGCAGACGGAAAGGAGGAGATCTATAATGCCCGTTTGGTTGCCAAGGGATATCATTAATGTTATGGTATTGACTATGACGAGACGTTCTTCCCTGTGGCAATGCTCAAGTCCATTTGGATCATGCTTGTCATTGCTGCCTATCTAGACTATGAGATTTGGCAGATGGATGTGAAGATAGCTTTTCTAAATAGAGAGCTGACCGAAGAGATGTATATGATACAATCTGAAGGGTTCACATCCACAGATGAGTCCAAGGTGTGCAAGCTTCAGAGATTCATTTATAGATTGAAGTAGGCATCATGGAGTTGGAACATGCATTTTGATAAAGTGACCAAAACGTATGGCTTCATTAAGAATGGAGAAGAATCTTGCATTTACAAATGGAGAAATGGTCCAGCAATGGTATTCCTTATTTTGTACGTGGATGATATTCTCTTAATCGAGAATGATATCCCCATACTATAAGGAATAAAAGTCAAGTTGTTATCACGGTTCTCCATGAAGGACTTGGGTGAAGCATCCCACATGCTAGGGATGAAGATCTATAGAAATAGATCTAAAAGAATACTTGGTATATCCTAGTCCACGTATATAGAAACTATGCTGAAGAGGTTCAGCATGGAGAATTCCAAAAAAGGCTATCTTTCGATAGGCCAAAAAATTTCTCTCTAAGAAGAATTATCCGACAACTCTTGAAGAGAGAGACATAAGCGATGGCAGCGATTTTCTAACCACTGCTATTGCAACCATCGTCATAGCTCTATGGTAGCAATTGTTGTAGCGGTTGTTTGAACCGCTGCCATAGATAGCCTATTGCAGCGGTTTATAAACCACTGCAATATATCGACCTATGGCAGCGGACTGCAATATATCGACCTATGACAGCGGTTACATAACCGCTGCCATAGATAATCTATAGCAGTGATTTTTTAACCACTACCATAGGTCTAATGCAGTGATTGGCATCATTTGCACCACAAACCTATGGCAGCGATTATAAAACCGCTATCATAGATCTTGAATAATTAAAAAAATTAAAATTTTATTTATATATATATTTTATCTAATAAATATAGATATATAACATAAGAAAATATAATAAACACATAAATTATTCTAAAATGCTAAAATTTTATTACCAAATAAAATTTATTATAATATTTTTTAAAAAAATAAAATACATCAAAAGTTTCCTAAATCTACATCATCGTCATCATCACCGGAAGACAAAGCCAGAGCTGGAGCTGGAGCTAGTGCTGGAGTTGGAGCCAGAGCTAGAATGCGGGCCAACATATTCTCGAAGCTCGTGACTCCAAAACATGCACTTAGCATCGACATCATGTCTCTCACGATGTCCTCCAAATGAGATGCATGCTCCTTAGTCCAATCTGTCGGCATCGCAGCATGACCTGCCCATGCCAATGCCTCCTCAAGCTCCTTTCGATTGATGACATCGAAAGTCTATGAGGAGATGCTCACCTCGGATCAGTAGCTCATCGGTGTGTGTTCGAACTTGCATCGGATCCTCCTAGAGTGCTCAGGCCCCAAGACCTGAGATAGATGGTCATGGGGCCCAGAGGTATCCGGGCCCTCGCTCGCGAGTGCATCTAACTAATCCTGTAATTATAAATTAAAATAAAATTTTATAAAAAATGCTATAATACTAATCATATATACTAATATATTTAATACTTCCAAAAATACATCCGATCGCAGCTTCATCGGCCTGCCCGTCTTGTCCGTGCGGCTGGATCGGAAGATCTCGCTATGGCTGGGCATCACTCCATCTCTCATCAGCTATAACAAAAAATAAATTTATCAGAAAGATGATAAAAAATATGAATTTAATTTATTAGTAAGATTTAAAATTAATTATCTCTTTATGCACACAATTGGCCATAGACTCACGGCCTAGAGTGTGCGTATACTCTTGGGCTGCACGACTCTTCCAATTCTGATAGAAGGTAGCCTAATAAGTATTCAAATAAATAATAAATATTTAAAAAATATTTAAATAAAATTTTAAGCATATTGAAAAATTTAAAAGTTAGAAATTTTACCTCAAACTCCTGACTCCTCCAGTGTCTAACCATCCTCTCCCACTGACTCGAAGGACAATCCTATATCTAGGGAACAAGCTCCTCTAGAGTGTCTTGTTGGTGCTCGAGCCATCCTTTGTGGAGCTTGATCTTGTAACCCTGGTACAATTTTTCAATCTTCCTCAGTCGGACATCTCGAGCTCTCTCATGATCGGAGAAGTCATACCTCCTCTGCACAAAGTTATCAAAAATCAGTTACAAAATTATTCTAATCAAACATATATAGTGTAAACATATGAAATGCATAAATATAACTACAATGCACGTACTTATCCATATCTCCTTCCATATCCGATCCCTGATGGTAGCATCCCCATGTTGTCTCCCCTATCGGTCTCTCCTCCGCATTGTAATAGACCATCACCAGATGCTGGTGGTTCCACACATGTGCCATACATGTGGGACCATGAAATATCCGACTGGATGATGCACCTACAATGCAAATACATTATGCAAATATATAAATGTACAAATACTATATAAAAAATAAAGTTATGCTAATATAATAAAAACGTACACTCAGATGCCTGCGTAGTAGCATGTGTCTCAGATATGGACGATGGTAGAGGCTCAGCTATCGATGGAGTAGATACCGTCGATGGAGGTCCCTAAGCAGCCGATGCCAAGGTCGACGGTACATGCTCCGACTGCTCCTCGGATGCTGAATTGCATGTAACCTGCTGAGGGATAGGGATGAAATCTAGATGGCATTTCGGTGCCATCATGACCTACAACATTAATGAACATTAATCAATATAACATGTTGAACAATAATATTAATATAGCATCAATAAATAGTTTCTAATATTTATGCTAGATGGAGGTTCTCTTAGTGGCCAGCATGGCACGACATGGCCTATCGGCATAGTATGGCCTACTGGCACGGCACATATTTTTCCTAAGCTTTCAAAGATTAGAAGAAAGAGAGCTCTTTGACCAAAATAAGAAAGATATAAAGAAAAAATTAAATAAAAAATTAATAATTAGACTCTAATAATTTATACCAGAGTGTTGAAGTCATCGTCTAGTGGCATCTATAATATGGACATCATCATCACTCCTGACAATGTGTCTGAGACCTCGACAGTACCAGGTAAGTTTTATCCTAAAGGAGCACTTTGCATGCATAGTCTAACATCGTCATCAACTTCAGTATCATCAAAAATATGCCTAGGCACCATCCTCACAACAACACCCCATTGAGGCTCCAAGGAATCACTAACGTAGAAGACTTGACTAGCTTGGGAGGCAAGTATATATGGTTCTTCAGTGCGGAGATGGCGTTGCATGTTAATGAGAGTAAAACCATACTCATCAATTTTCATCTCTGACTATGATAAGATGTCAAACCAATCACACTTCATCAACGCAATCCTCCTTTTAGAATAATAGTCCAAGATGACTATCTTCTCCACCATGCCATAATAGTTCAAATCCTCCATACGAGGCTATGAATCCCTCAAGCTAGTATAATACCCAGTGGTGGCACTTAACATGATGCCACTATTTTGTGTTGCCATATTTATGGACCTGTTGTGAATATTAAACCTATAGCCATTAATGACGAGATGTTTATACTCACGCATGGTATGATTAGGGCCCATTGAAAAAGCATGCACTTTAGGGATTACATCACTGAGCGGCAATCTCCACACCTAATTAAGGAGATGACACCAAATTAGTAAACATATTTTAATAAGTTATACCAGGCAAGAATATATAATTGCTTATATAATCTTTAAACCATTCAAAAAATTCGTTGCTATGCATTTTCTCTTTCTTCTGCATACTTAGAGCGTCATATTTTACTCTTATGACCTTCTTATGTTTGCTGCATGTACAAAGAACATATTTAGGTATAATTGGGTTTTTTTTTCTAATTATTATAAAATAAATAATGTTGAGTGACTCACCTTATATACGGCTCAATGACATCATAGTTGAAGAGCATGTAGCGGTGTGCCTTATCCTTCCTCAATGCTCAAATCAGTGAGAAGGTATGAAGTGGAAAGTCCACCTGACTATGGAATGGACTCAAATGTAGGCTCAATTGGCTCATACTGATCATCCTAATTTCTCATTGGTCGATTATGACGTGTCTTGAGCTTGTTTAAGTATATAGTATAAAAATTCATATATTCTTGACCCAAATAATCTTCTGCTATAGATCTCTATGGGCGATTTATATTTCTTACATAAGATTTCAAAGTTTGAATATTTCTCTCAATAGGATACATCCATCGGCAGAACACTGAGCCTCCAAGTGCAACTTTTTCTATAAGGTGCACGGTGAGATGCATCATAACCATGAAAAATGATGGTGAAAATATCTTCTCTAGATAATAGAATATAATCACCACCCTTGCCTTCATTTCCTTCATATTTTTCTTAAGCAACCTCTTTGCACAAATATCTCTGTAAAAGTTTCAAAGATGAATAATTTCCATTCTAACATTTTTTGGCAACAGGCGGCGAATAGCTATTGGGATCAATTCTTACATCAGTACATAATAATCATGAGTCTTCAATCCCCCAACTTTGACATCCTTACTATTCACATGCTTTTATATGTTGCTTGAGTATCCATCTAGGATCTTTATGTTCTCCAACACATAAAGAAATGTGGATCGTTCGGAGGCATTCATAACATAGCATGCATGAGGAAGCCTCCACTATTCTCCTCCTGCCAGCTCTAGATGGAATGATCTTCTAATACCCCATTCTTTCAAGTCAAGTTGAAAATTCAAGTCATCTTTGGTCTTATCCTTGATATTCAAGATTGTTGCCAAAAGGAGCTCGCACACATTCTTTTCAATATGCATTCATCTAAGCAGTGGCACAATAAGTTTATCTTCCAATATGGCAAGTCAAAGAAGATGCTCTTTTTCTTCCAATTAAAGTGTGTGTCATCTTTCTTTGATCGATGTATCCTTTTTTATCACCAATCGGATCATCTTTCTCAAATTCAATACTGAGACCATCCAACTCTCTAAGTACTTTACTTCCAGACATCCAACTAGGTGCCTCACCTTCTTCAACAGTGCCATCGAAGTAGCATGCATCCCTTCTGTATGGATGGTTTTGATGGAGAAAACAGCGATGTCCTATATAGCTAAAGCTCCTCCGATGTGTCAACCTTCTAGATTGGGTGTTTCTTCCACAGACCGGGCATGCTAGCTCAACTTTGGTGCTCCAACCTGATATTAGGGCATAGGTTAGAAAGTTATTTATTGTCCATAAAAGTGCTGCACATATGGAGAATGACTCATTCAGCAAAGCATCAAAAGTTGGAACACCTTGAATGCTCCATAACTATTTCAGCTCGGCAATAAAAGGTTGCAAATAAACATCAATGTCATTACCTACCTCCATCGATCCAGGGATGAGCACTATCATGAAAGCAAAAAATTTTTTCATATACATTCATGATGAAAGGTTGTAAATATGAATAAATATCGGCCATAAACTATAGACAGTATTCATATGCTTGAATGGGTTGAAACCATCACACGACAAGCCTAACCTCACATTACGTATCTCTTATGCGAAGTCGGAATGTAATTCATTAAACTTCTGTTATGTCTCTCCATCGACTGGATGCTTCAATGCATCATCTTTTATTCGATCCTCTTCATGCCATCTCATGTCCTTCGATGTCTTTGCCAACATAAATAACTTTTGTAGTCTCGAAATCAAAAGAAAGTGACACATCAACTTTTGAGGTACACGAGTCGATGTACCATCTTTATTCTATTTTCATCTTGATACACCGCACCTCATCCACTCGTTGTGGTTGACATCCCCCTCCCAATAGAGCATGCAATCATTAGGACATGCATGTATCTTGGTATAAGTAAAATCTAGTTGTTCAATAACCTTCGATGCCTCATAATTATTCTTTGAAATTCATGCATCATCTGGAAGAATATCCTCTAAAAGCTCTAGTATGCAGTTCACTCCATTATTATTAAATCCGTTGGAGCATTTCATATGATACAACCAGATTAAGAACTCAAAATTTGCCATCTTTTCACATTCGGGATACAATAGAACATTAGCATCCTCCATCAACTTGCGGACCTTCTCCACATCCTCACTTTTTGTCATTCAACCAATTGATGGGTCTATCATTATGCAATGCAATAAATAAAAGCAACAAGATATAAACATCCAGAAAATGTTATACAATAAATTCTGCAACATGAATTACATTCATAAATAATTAAGGATGAGCAACAGTCGTAGATCCGATCTCTTGCGTGAACCTTGGTATTAATCCAAAAATCTGAAAGAAGAATAAAGTAGATGATGGTGGCACCTTAGGACTTAAAGTTGAAACCTTAGAGAAACATATCAAATTCTATTCACTCAAAAGTTGAGCCGACTCTATGCCTGAGACAATCGGCTCCATGCCTCAGACATTTGGCTCAGGTCCTGCCCCAGCCAGCTCGATCATGGCTCAAATTGGCTTGGCTGTGTATCCAAGCCAGCTCAGCTATGTGCCATCCCCTCAATCACTCCCTCTCTCCCTCTCTCGATCTCTCTCGCTAGCGACGACGGCAAGGCCGAACCCCTCCCTCCCAGCTTTTCCATCTCTCGATCTTCCTCTCTCCCTCTCTTGATCTTCCTCGTCGATGAGGCCGGACCCCATCCCTCCCTCTCTCACTCTCTCATCGGTAAGGTTGGATCCCATCCCTCCTAGTGATACCGGCAAGGCCGAACCCCCTCTCTCCTAATGATGGCGATGAGGTCGGACCCCCTCCCTCCCAATGATGGCGGCGAGGTCGGATCCCTCCCTTCCTCTCTCCCTCTCTCGATCTCCCTCATCGACGACGGTAGCGAGGCCGGACCCCCTCCCTCCCTCCCTTCCTCCCACTCTCGATCTCCCTTGTCGGTCGGCGAGTGATCGGCCCTCCCTCTCTTAATCTATCGATCTCTCTCTCAGTCTCTCCATTTCTTAGTTTCGAATCCCAAAATTGGGTCCGACCTTCTAGGATCCATTAGGATCTAGATCTGGTACTTCAAGTATAGATCCATCGGGTATTTGGATTTGGATCTGATACTAGTAATTAAAATTGGGTTCAGATTTGAATATCCAAATTTTGATCCAAACTCAATCCATTGACAGATCTAGTTCACAGCCCCCGACATGGCACAGTCCAAGACTACCACCACAGTACGGCCAAAAACTATGGCATACAGATAATTATAATATTTATAATAAATATTTATAATACTTATTATAAATATTTTATAAATTATTATAAATATATATGATTAATAAATAATACTATAAAATTAAAAAATTATACCTACGGCTATAGAAAGTGGGTTGCACCGAAAGCTCCAAGGGTCGCCAGCGATAATGCTAGATGAGAACGATGACACTAGAGGTAACCTACAAAACAAAAGTAAGATAGTGAGATAGAAAAGAGAGAGAAAGAGGAAAGAGAGAGAGCAGGGTGGTCGAGGATGGGGGATCAGGGGACACGGTGATGAGGAGGCCCAGGAGGCACAGTGATGGGAGGGTCGGCGATCGGGAGGGGGAGTGTGGGGGATTGGGTGCTGGGTGGGGGGTGGCGAGGAGGGGCGATCGAGGATGGGGGGGCGGGAGGTGGGGGTGGTAGGGTGGCGGGAGGGGCGGTCGGGGATGAGGGGAAGGAGGGGCGACCGGGGGGAGGGTGGGGGGGCCGGGTGGGGGTGGTGGGGAGGGGCGGTCAGGGATGAGGGGAAGGAGGGGCGACCGAGGGGAGGGTGGGGGGTTGGGTGGGGGGGGTGGCGGGGAGGGGCGGTCGGAGATGGGGGACTGGGGGTTGGGAGGATGGCAGGGAGGGTGGTTGGGGATGGAGGGAAGGAGGGGCAGTCGAAAGGAGGGTGGAGGATGGGGGGCTGGGTGGGGGGTGGCGAGTGGGTGGAGGAGTGGCCGAGGATGGGAAGGAAGGAGGGCGGCCAGGGGGAGGAGGGTGGTGGGTGAGGGGGTTGGGTGAGGGGTGGCGGGTGGCAGGAAGGGGCGGTCGGGGATGTGGGGGCTAGAGGGGGAGGGGGAAGGAGGGCCGACTTCGATCGAGGGGGAAGGAGGGATGGCACCGGCCAGGAGAGAAGAAACCTCACCGACGATGGAGAGGAGGGGGAGAGATAGAGAGAGAGAGATCGAGCACGCACGAAAGGGAAGCAAAAAAAAAATGAGAATTTTTGACCTAACCTATGATCGTGGTTATTGAACCGCTGCTATATATCTACAACAGTGGTTATCCAAAACTGCTGCCATAGATCTACGATAGTGGTTCTATAACCGCTGCTGTAGATCTATAGCAGCGATTTTTTATAATCGCTGCCATAGATTGAAAATAATTTTTATTTTATTTTATTTTAAATATTATATAATTTTAAAATTTAATACCCATCTTCATCATTCATTATCTAAATAATTATCATTAGAGTGTCGTCGCAAAAGATCGCCTCAATCCGATGGCCCTAGCTTCATCGATAAAAAAAATTGATTTCAATGATCATGAACGACGATGTGATAATTTGATAGATGAAGATCTTCAATAGATCCAAAAATGTACAACGATAATCTTGATGATATTTTTAGCATACTATCAAAGTTTCACTTCAATTAGATATCATTATCATGGTCAATTTATTATGGAATGATTTCGACCGTTAAATTAGAAACAAGAGATCAAAGGGTTAAACGGCATCCGATTATGAGATAATTTTTTATTTAAATGATCTTTATTATAATTTTAAATATTTTATATAGCGATGATAGTAAAATTTAAATCATTTTCATATAAACTGTTCATGATAAGCAGATATTGCAAAAGCACGAGCATAATAACCAGTAAAGTTTCAAAATGATTATCAGGAGACGTATAGTTTTAGATCGTTCTTCATCTCATGAGTTGAATTTTATAATCATCATCATAAAAAATTATTAAAATAGTAGCTAAGATCATTTATAAAAAAAATTATCTCATAATCGAACACCGTTTGGTTCTTTGATCACTTGTTTATCATTTAACGATAAAAACTAATCTATACTAAATTAACCAAGATAACGATATCCGATTGAAGTGAAACTTTGATAGTATGATACAAACATCACCAAGATCATCGTTGTAGGTTTTTGGATCCGTCGGAGGTCTTCATCTATTAGATCATCGCATTATCATTCGTGGTCATTGAAATCAAATTTTTTTGATCGATAAAGCTAGGGCCATTGGATCGAGGTGATCTTTTGTGACGATACTCTAATGAAAATTATTTAGATAATGAATGATGAAGATGGATATTAAATTTTAAAATTATATAATATTTAAAGAAAAAAAATATATGACAGCGGTTACAATTAATCGCTGCCATAAATAAGCTTATAGCAGTGGTTCCTACTAACTGCTGCTATAGGTATGACTTATGGCAGTGATTTTACTAACCACTGCTATAGGTCTATTTTTTATAACCACTGTTATAAGTCCGACCTATGACAGTAATTTTTGTTAACCGCTCCTATCTGTCGGACTTATGACAGCGGTTATAAAAATCGCTGCCATAGGTCCGACCTATAGTAGCGGTTAACGAAAACCACTGTCTTAGGATCTATGGTAACCGCTGCCATAGGTCCGACATATAGCAGCGGTTAACGAAAACCACTATCTTAGGATCTATGGCAGTGGTTTCAAAAACTGCTGCCATGGTATGCGCTACCATAGACCATTTTTGTAGTAGTGAGAGCGTATGAGTAGAATCCCATATACTTCGACAGTGGAGTCTATTATGTATGCAATGACATGTACGAGACTAGATGTAGCATACTCACTAGGAGTGGTGAGTAGATACCAATCTAATCCTGAAGAAAATCACTAAAAAGTGGTTAAAATCATACTTAAGTATTTGAGAAATACTAAGGACCAATGGTTGGTTTATGATGAGTCAGATCTAAAGCTTATGAGGTTTACAGACTTCAGCTTTCAAATTGACCATGGTGATAGTAAAAGTGTATCGGAGTATATCTTTACTCTAAATGATGGAGCCATCTGTTGAAAAAATTCCAAGCAGCATACAATGGCTGACTCTATTTGCGAAGCAGAGTACATGGCAGCATCAGATACAGCAAAGAAAGCTATGTGGTTGAGGAAGTTCATCACCAAGCTTAGAGTAGCACCCTCCATTGATGGTCCAGTCCTGCTCTACTATGATAGCATTGGTGCCAAGGAACCGAAGGCGCACCAGCAGACAAAGCACATTCTGTGTCGCTCTCATTTGATCCATGAGATCATGGATCGTGGTGACATCGACCTTCAGAAGGTCGATGGAAAGGAGAACCTAGCCGACCCCTTCACTAAAGCCCTGGCAATCAAGGAGTTCGACAACCATAAGTCGAAGATGGGTATTAGATACAATGCCAAGTGGCTTTAGGATAAGTGGGAGTTGTTGGGAATTGTATTCCAAAGCTAATCATCAGCCTATTGATGGTTGAGCTATTTTATAATTATAACTAATTTATTAATAAATAAAAATATTTTGGTATCTTTTTCATCATAAGTTTACATCTTCTAATGAACACTATTGTTGTGATGAAGTCCTTAGGACTGTTTAGTTTTGATAAAGAGAGGATTTATCAGTTAGTTCTTAAATTTGTTCATGATCAAATGATAGGCTGTTAATTAGGACAACAACATCTATCGAGTATAGGTCGCTATATGCCATATAGGTTGGTTGTCCTCTTAACCAAGGTATGTGAAGATACTGGTATGGCATACAGGTGAGATGTATGGGTACATCGTCATTGAACATGACCAACTCCAGAGCATTCTACTGTCGAGAATGTCTCTAATGGGATATAGGTATAAGTATCTCTTAGACCTGAGATCACCCCAATGACTTGCAAGCAACTCATTGTACTTTGGTATTGGACTAACTAAATTTCTAATTCAGCAATGCAAGGCTTCTGGGCACAGTCAAGTACTTGCAAAGTTGGAGTGTGATCAAGATGAAATTGACTACTCCAAGAGTTGGAGAAGAATGTATCACTATATTTCAATATAGCAAAACCTTAGATAGGGTAATCCATCAGATGGATTTGATATTTTGAAATATAATGTGGATAACCTGATCAGAGTTGACAATTGAACTCTGAGGTGTCCTACAAGCATTATGGTCAAGGGGATGAATTATATAGAAACTATATCCATATGGATTCTAAGGATGGTGTTCTATACCTTCTATCTATCTGATCGTCGAATATCAATGCTGGTCATTCTGAAGAATAAGAAGGAGGCTGGTCCTTCTGGAGGTATGCTTGTTATTGAGTCTAACCTTATGATTTCTTTTGCATCCAATTGGATGCTTGACTCTAGTTCTAGTGCTCATTTATGCACTTCTATGCAAGGTCTTGAGGATAGCAGGAGGCTGAGGGATGGTGAGATGATCCTGTGCATCAAAAATAGAGCAATGATTGCTGCTATAGCTGTGGGAACATACCCTCTTCGACTACTATCTGGATTAGACTTAGTATTAAAAAACTATTATTATATACCTACAGCAAGCAGGAATTTGATTTCTATTTCTTGCCTTGCAGTAGAAGGCTATGTAATTAGTTTTTCTAAGGATCATTGTAATATTCTTTATGAAAGAAATAAAATTGTAAGTGGTTTTCTTATTAATGGTCTTTATCAATTACATGTTGATGTATCTATTTTCAATTTTGAGCAAAATGTGAATGCCATAATATCAAAACGACCTAGGGATAGTCCAAATGATAAATATCTATGGCACCTAAGATTAGGTCATGTAGCAGAAGATAGGGTTAACAAATTAGAGAAAATTGGGCTATTGAGTCCGTTGACTTCCGAGTCATATCCAATTTATGAATCCTATCTTCATGGCAAAATGACTAAACTCCCTTTTATAGGACATGGGGAAAGGGCTACGGATCTTCTTGCCCTAGTACATATAGATGTTTGCGGCCCATTTGATGTGCCAGCTAGAGGCAACTTTGTCTACTTCATAACCTTTACCGATGATTCATCTAGGTATGGGTATGTATATCTTATGAGACACAAGTCTGAAGCTTTTGAAAAGTTCAAAGAATTCAAACATGAAGTAGAAAAGCAAACTAGAAAATCCATTAAGGTTCTTCGATTAGATCGAGGAGGTGAATATCTTAGTCAGAAATTTCTAGACTATCTCAAGAAAAATGATATAATCTCGCAATGAACTCCAACTGGAATACCTCAACTCAATGGGGTCTCAGAACGGAGGAATCGGATCCTATTAGATATGGTCCGATCCATGATGAGTTTCACAGACCTCCTAGATTTTTTTGGGGGATACTGTTTGTCAGCTGCAATATACTTGCTGAATAGGGTTCCTTCTAAAATCGTTCCTACCATACCGTATGAGATATGGCATGGTAAGAAATTGAGTCTGAGTCATCTCAGAATTTGAGATTATCCGGCTCATGTCAAAAGACAACAAGCAGACAAGTTAGACTCTAGGTCCTTCAGAGCTCGATTTATAGGATATCCTAAAGAGTCATTAGGATATTATTTCTACATTCCAGAAGATTACAATGTGATTGTGAGTCGACATGCCATCTTTCTTGAAAAATAGTTTATTCAAGATAGCGGCATTGGAAAGCAGATCAAGCTTGATGAGAAAGTTTCACAAGAGCAACGAGCTAAGGATGAAATGGAACCAAATCAGGTTAAGCCAATCCAGTCACCACCTCCTCCACCTTGTAGATCGAAAAGAGTTTTCCATCCCCTTGAGTGGTACTTAGGTACGATTTCAGAGGAAGCAGAGAAAATATTCCTCATAGGTAATGGGGTTCATGGTGATGATCCCAAAATCTATAATGAGGTGATATCAGATATCGACTCCGAGAAATGGTTAGAGGCAATGAAGTCAGAAATGGACTCAATGCACTCAAACTAAGTCTGGATCTTGGTAGATCCATCAGAAAGTATAGTTCCTATTGGGTGTAAATGGATCTTCAAGAGAAAGATTGGTGCAGATGGGAATATGGAGACATTCAAAGCTAGATTAGTGGCAAAAATTATAGTCAACGCGAAGGCATTGACTATCAAGATACCTTTTCGCCAGTAGCTATGCTAAAATTCATTCGCACATTGCTTGCTATTGCAGCCTATTTCGATTATGAAATATGATAAATAGATGTGAAAATGATGTTCTTAAATGGATATCTTGAGAAAGATATCTATATGGAATAGCCCTTAGGTTTTACATCCAGTGATGATGATCACAAAGTATGCAAGCTGTAAAGGTCTATATATGGACTTAAGCAAGCATCTTAGAGCTAGAATACTTGTTTTAATGATGTAATCAAAATATTTGATTTCATCAAAAATGAGGAGGAGCCATGTGTCTTCAAAAAAGTTAGTGGGAGTGCTATTGTCTTTCTCGTATTGTACGTGGATGACATTCTCCTTATTGGGAATGATATTCCCATGTTGACCATAGTTAAAATGTGGTTATCCAAAGAATTCTCCATGAAAGACCTAGGAAAAGCATCCTTTATTCTAGAAATTAAGATCTATAGAGATAGACCGAATAGGATGCTAGGACTTTCACAGAAGATGTACATAGAGAAAGTGCTAAAGAGGTTTAGCATGGAAAACTCTAAGAGATGTTTGGTACCCTTCAGACATGGCATTCATCTTTCTAAGAAGATGTGCCCCAGCACACCTAAGGAAATAGAATGCATGAGCAAGATCCCTTATGCTTCAATAATAGGGAGCCTCATGTATGCCATGTTATGTACACGACCTAATATAGCCCATGCTGTGAGTCTCACAAGTAGATATCAGTCAAATCCAGGTGAAGAGCACTGAACTTTTGTGAAATGTATCCTTAAGTACTTGAGAAGAACTAAGGATATGTTATTGATCTTTGGCAATAGAGAACTCTAAGTCCAAGGATATACAGACTCGAATTTTATGTCCAATATAAATGATCAAAAGTCGACATTTGGGAGTCTGTTTTTGTGCAATGGTGGAGCTGTCAGTTGGAAGAGTTCTAAGTAGACAGTAATAGCATATTCCATCATGGAAGCAGAATACATTGCTGCATCGAAAACTGCAAAGGAGGCATTCTGGTACAAGAAGTTTGCTGCAGAGATCGAAGTGGTTCCATCAGATGCCATTCCTCTGTACTACGACAACAATGGCGCCATAGCCCTTGCTAAGGAGCCGAGGTCTCACCAAAAATCCAAGCACATCGAGTGGCGATATCATCTTATCCGTGATTACCTCGAGAAGGGATACATCGAGGTCAAGAGAGTCGACTCCGCAGATAATGTGGCAAACCTGCTTACAAAGCCGTTGGGCCAGCAGAAGATTGAAGCCCACCTTGAGAACATGCGACTTAGATTTATAGTCAATTGGCTTTAGGTCAAGCGAGAGTTTGTTAGATATGTGTGCCCTAGAAGCCAAAATTGGCTGACACTTGTAATACACTTCTAAGGGCAAAATTATAATT
The DNA here is from genome assembly GCA_006176705.1 of Cocos nucifera. Taxonomy (NCBI): domain Eukaryota; kingdom Viridiplantae; phylum Streptophyta; class Magnoliopsida; order Arecales; family Arecaceae; genus Cocos; species Cocos nucifera. The sequence goes on from QRFJ01000999.1 coordinate 18,001, forward strand.
TTGACTATAAATAATAAAATGGATTACTTTTTATCACATAAGTGTATTTAGTGTCTGTGATACATCCCTTGAGTTAATGGTAATGATAATTCATATTTTCAAGAGTTGAAAATTTAAGACATGAATTTTCATTTATTAACTCATAAAATGCTCCTGACCATAGGATCATCATGAGGATGGTGATTGATCCAAAGGTTGGTGTACAATCGCTTCTCTTTAGTAGATGAGTCTTGAGTCTACGGTGTAGGAGACACCGAAGCGAGAGTACAGGTACTCGTTAGAGAATGAGGGCACTGAGCGTGACCACCTCGAGTAGTCATTAAGGAAGTCTACCTTCTCGTCAATGACTGACTCGATGCTGCAGTGGTGTGTCTGGTTCTTTGACCTGAGGTGCATCGGCAGTTCACCTTGAGGGTGTTATAGTTTGACTACACCATGACTCGATCTCCTAGCCATTCGGAATCCTGAGGTGTATGTTGGCTATAGCATGTTCATTGTAGGAATTGGATTGCATCAAGATGGAATCTATCTACCTCGGTGGTAGAGGAGCAGCCCTATGATGATCATGAGAATCAAGTCCAGAAGCCCATGGCCATGGCAGAGTGTGAAATAATAGAAAGAGTTTCTATTTAGGTTTTCACATCGGACTTGAATCGAATGATTACATCATATGACAGAAACTAGGGTTTGACGAGTTCACCTTAACCCTAATCTGATCGGGGCTCAAGATAGAAGAACTTAATCACACAGGTAGCTGCACCAAGAGGTTCATTTTCAGCATTCTGATGGGTTGCCACCATATACTGCTAGGTGTCACTGGTGGATTTTGGGAGCAATTAGAATGATTTAGATGATCGATCATTCTAGCTGTCTGAATCAGAAGAGTTCTGATCCATCGAAAGGAGTTTCGATGATGTCGATGATAGAGATCATGACATATCCCATTACCATACAGAACTGAACCTAACTGGATCACACAAATAAGGGTTTGAATCTGGTGATATCATCAATTGAGACTGATCCAGTTCAATTGATCTGAATGAGATTCAATTAGGTTCAAGAAAATCGTGCTAGCACTCGATTGAACCTAACGTTCTTCTTTTACTATCATAAATAGTTGTCTCGACTGAGCCAAATGAGTTTGTGCTCACTCAGAGGTACCTTCTACCTTATCCAAGTTAGAAAAAGGATTGTCTTAATTTATGAGATAAATTTAAGACAACACCTACCATTTTTGGTCATCCTATCCATTTTTTATCTTTGACTTTGGTCAAACAGTTGACCTTTGACCCTTGGACATCTTGACCCATGTGTCATGCACTTATTGGAGAGCTAGATAGGGGCTTGTCCCCTCTCTAGAAATTTGGAAAGAAGGGGGTGCACACCTAGGATGGCGTGCGCCCATGGATAGGGATGCCTGGAGTCCCATACGGATGGGACTCCAGGTTGCCTTGTTGGATTCAAACTAGGTGACCCTCACCTATAGACTTTGACCAATCTTAGGCGCCACCTTAGGATGAATCTATAGGAACTCTCATCTGATTGGATCAGGTGATGTCATCCCACCAATCAGATTTAGATCTGATTTCACAAAGGGTTGTGATTGGTTGGGAAGTGAAGAGGAGTTGGATGGCACAGCAGAGTCTATAAATAAGACCCTATCTGCGCCCAACTTTTTTAAGAAGTTCCTCTTAGCCCATGCCCCAAGGCTGCCTCTCCCTCTCTTCCTCCATGCCACCATCTTCCTCTCTCTCCTCTCCACGCCCAAGGAAGTTTTGGGCCTTCAGATTGGTGCAATTCAGGCAAGAGAAAGGCGACGAAAAAGCAAGAAGGCTGCACTGCTGCAGAAGGACGACTGCTGATCTTCAGAAAGAAGTTTTGAAGATCCTCCAAATCAGATCCAGATCTAATTTTTGGAGATGTGATAAGAGAAGAAGAAGGATCTCTAGATCCAGCCTGAGTGGATACCGGTAGAGGCCAGGCACTTGCGTGGCTAGATCCAGAACCTTCAGAGCTTCAATAGGATCATCAATGGGTAATAGGATTACCCAAATCAAGGTAAAATTAAATTTAGATTTAATTTAATTTAATTTTATTTTATTTTATTAAATAATAAAATTAGATCTAAAATATCAAGATCTGATTTAGGATCTAAGAAAAATTTTTTTGAAATATATCCTCTTGATCCAATCAGATCTGAACGAACCTGACCCGAGAAATCAGGATTTTCCTTCAACTGGTATCAGAGCCAGGTTCTAAAAATTTATTTAGATCTAATTTTAAATCTTAATTAAAAATTAATGATTTTAGATATCACATGAGATGTGATCAGATCTAAAATCAAAAAATTAAAAAATTAAAATAAATTAATCTAGATCTAAGATGTATGAGATATGCATGACTAGTTCTAGGAATAGAATAGTTCTATAGTGTAGTCTAGTTTAATCATAATTTTTGTTTGATTAATTATATTTTTTTTTAGATCTATTTATTTACTATTTTTTGATATTATAAATATTATAATAACATCTAAAAAATAGCAAAAATAAAAAAATTTAATTTTAAATTCATATGAGATATGATTGATGCATGTCTAGACTAGTTGTAGAATAGTTCTACATAATTATCTAGATTAGAATTTTATTTTGATAAGATCAATTTAAATCTAATTTTTTAGATTATTATGAGATAATTTAGATCTGAAAAATATGCATGATTCGATACATGAGATGTATGCAAAATATGCCATGATTAGATCTAATTTGTATATGAGATATATGATATAGATCTAAAACTAGTTTTGTAGTATTAGTTATGTTCCTGATTAAGGCGTTCCTCTTGGCCGTCCGATCATAAGAACGAAGAAGGGTTTAAAGGCCCTCTCCTTCCCATTCGATGGGGTGTTCTTATGATGTGTAGGGGTGCTGCGCGTTCGTCCTTAATCAGAAATTGAAAACTTACTTTCTGCAAAACCCTAGATCCTGAAACCCTAGGATTTATTGTGCATATTTTGTTTATGAACCCTACTTAATTAAGAATTAAGATTTATGAAATATTAATTAGGTCTAAAATTAAGAATTTTAGATCTAAGACATATTCATAATACTGGGTTCGGGCTTGGGTAGCTCAATTAGGTCTAAGCGGTTGATCAAACCGAATCAAGAGTTGGTTAGATGGGATCAACAATGCTTAAATTGACCAGCCTAATAGGATTAAGTCTGGGTCAAGATCGAGTCACGTGAGTCAATCAAGCAAGACCTAATTAGGCTCAGAGGTTAGAGTCTGGATTGTAGGCTAACCCAATTGGTTCTGGCTCAATAATTTGGTGTCTAAGGTAAGTTTGGCACATACGACCGACTGGTTTTTAATTGGAAGCTACTCGACCTGAATGCATTCTTGTACGAGTTAATGGCATATTCCCTTCCACCGGTCTCACTTACCTGGCCATATCTGTTGACTCAGTTCTGATCTGAGGTGGTCAATAATCCGAGCTAACCCATGCCACTAGGTTAGTCATAATTGTTATGACTATGACAAGTCTAGTTTAATGAGACCTGAATCAATTCTCCCTAAGAAAAGATTAAGTCTGAGGTCTTCCACCATTGTAGATGTGCGGGCCCTTCCCGGGTTGATTGTTCTCGGCTGGATACAGTGGCTCAGTTGCACCAGGAAAGATGCAACCATGTCTATTAGGCATTGGATGCTATGGGCTGGAGGATGAGTTGGGCTCAATATTTTGGATACGGTGAGAGACTCAATTAGGAATCCAGTCTATGCAAATGGTGGGTCTGACTTAACTAAGGAGTGGATCAATATTTTGGATACGGTGAGATTCATGAATTAGAGACCAAGTTTGGGTGCACCATGATTAGAGAATCATTGAACAAGAGTTGTTCACTCATTGGCTAACCCATCACCAATAACTGTTAGGTGAGGTGATGAGTCAGTTGGTGAGACCGCACCACCCACTAGAAATCATTAATCATGGAGATTTTTGCATCTCTACAGAGGGAGTGTAGGGATCCGAGAAAATAGTGGGAGCTAATTTATTTAAAAATAAAATTCCTAAATAAATTGGTCAAGTCATAATTACAGTATCTAACTAGAATCTTTGACTCTCTATAGGAAAATGTCTGCGTCCAACCCATTAGCACGTATCCTGGACACACATAGACTGACCGGACCCAATTATAAAGATTGGCTCAGGAACTACAAAATTATTTTGGATTCTGAGAAGTTAACCCATGTATTGGACCAGGACCCTCCCACCTTACCAGCCCGTCCATCCACTGAACAGAGAGCATCTCTGGAAAAATGGATAGACGAAGATAATAAGGCCAGATATTACATGTTGGGCTCGATGTCTGATGAGCTCCAGCGCCAACATGAAGATATCGGGACTGCTCGCCAAATGTTGGCTCACCTGCAGGAGATGTTTGGTGAACAGAGTCGCGCAGCCAAGTATCAAGTCACGAAATGACTTTTTAAGGCTAAGATGCGTGATGGGCAGTCAGTCCAAGATCACTGTCTGATGATGATCAAGGACTTGGAAGAGCTTGAGAAGCTCGGTGTGAAGTTAGACTTGGATCTGCAGAATGATATTATTCTGCAATCCTTGACTGATGCATATGGGCAATTCATCATGAATTACCACATGCATAAACTTCAAAATTCCTTGGCCGAATTAATGAACATGCTGGTTACCGCTGAGCTTTCTATGAAAGGTTCTAAAGGCTCAGTTCTTGCTATGGAACGGACTTCTTCCAAAAGAAAGTCTTATGGAAAGAAAAAGAAGTCTGAAAAAGAAGAAGAAAAGTCAAGAAGAAGCAAAAGGTGGAAGAGGAAAGAAGAAAAAGATAGAGCTGAAGAAGGCCGACTGACAAAGGAAAGTGTTTTTATTGCAACAGCGACGGCCACTGGAAGCAAAACTGCCCTACTTACCTGGCCACCCTGAAGAACAAGAAGGAAGGTCCTTTCTGGAGGTATGCTCGTTATTGAGTCTAACCTTACGATTTCTTCTGCATCCAGTTGGGTGCTTGACTCTGGTTCTAGTGCTCATCTGTGCACTTCTATGCAGGGTCTTGAGGATAGCAGGAGGCTGAGGGATGGAGACATGATCCTACACATCGAAAATGGAGCAAGAGTTGCTGCAGTGGCATGGGAACATACCCTCTTCGATTACCATCTGGTTTAGACTTAGTTTTGAAAGACTGTTATTATGTGCCTGCAGCTAGCAGGAATTTGATTTCTGTTTCATGCTTAGCACTAGAAGGCTATGTGATTACCTTCTTTAAGGACCATTGTAACATTCTTTATGAAAGAAATAAAATTGCAAATGGTTTCCTTATTAATGGTCTTTATCAGCTACATATTGATGTATCCTATTTTTAACTATCGAGCAAAACGTGAATGCCAAAAATCAAAATGACCTAGGGATAGTCCAAATGATAGATATCTATGGCACCTAAGATTAGGTCATATAGCAGAAGATAGGATCAACAAATTGGAGAAAAATGGGCTATTGAGTCCATTGACTTTCGAGTCATATCCAACTTGTGAATCTTGTCTTCAAGGCAAAATGACTAAACTCCCTTTTGTAGGACATGGGGAAAGGGCCACAGATCTCCTTGCCCTAGTACATACTGATGTGTGCGGCCCATTTGATGTGCCGGCTAGAGGCAATTTTGTCTACTTCATTATCCTTTACCGATGATCTGTCTAGGTATGGGTATGTGTATCTTATGAGACACAAGTCTGAAGCTTTTGAAAAGTTCAAAGAATTCAGACATGAAGTAGAAAAACAAACTGAAAAACCCATTAAGGTTCTTCGATCAGATCGAGGAGGTGAATACCTTAGCCAAAAATTCCTAGACTATCTCAAGAAAAATGGCATAGTCTCTCAATGGACTCCACCAGGAACACCTCAACTCAATGGGATTTCAGAATGGAGAAATCGGACTCTATTGGATATGGTCCGATCCATGATGAGCTTCACAGACCTCCCTGATTTTCTTTGGGGACACTCATTGTTAACTTCAATTTATCTACTGAATAGGGTTCCCTCTAAAACCGTTCCTACCACACCGTATGAGATATGGCATGGTAAGAAACCAAGTCTGAGTCATCTCAGAATTTGGGGTTGTCCGGCTCATGTCAAAAGACAACAAGCGGACAAGTTAGAGTTTAGGTCCTTCAGAGCTCGATTCATAGGATATCCTAAAGAGTCATTAGGATACTATTTCTACATTCCAGAAGACCACAATGTGATTGTGAGTCGACATGCCATCTTTCTTGAAAAATAGTTTATTCAAGATAGCGGCATTGGAAAGTAGATTAAGCTTGATGAGAAAGTCTCACAAGTACAACGAGCTAAGGACCAATTGGAACCAAATCAGGTTGAGCCAATAAGAACACTACCTCCTCCACCTCGTAGATCGGAAAAGAGTTTTCCATCCCCCTGAGAAGATACTTAGGTATTATTTCAGAGGAAGTAGAGAAAATGTTCCTCGTAGGTAATGGTGCTCATGGTGATGATCCCAAAACCTACAACGAGGCGATATCAGATATCGACTCCGAGAAATGGCTAGAGGCAATGCAGTCAGAAATTGACTCGATGCACTCAAACCAAGTCTGGACCTTGGTAGATCCACCAGAAGGTATAGTACCTATTGGGTGTAAATGGATCTTCAAGAGAAAGATTGGTGCAGATGGGAATGTGGAGACATTCAAGGCTAGACTAGTGGCAAAAGGTTATAGTCAATGCGAAGGCATTGACTATCAGGATACCTTTTTCCTCAGTGGCTATGCTAAAATCCATCCGCACATTGCTTGCCGTTGCAGCCTATTTCGATTATGAAATATGGCAAATGGACGTGAAAATGGCATTCTTAAATGGATATCTTGAGGAAGATATCTATATGGAACAGCCGCTAGGTTTCACATCCAGTGATACTGATCACAAGGTTTGCAAGCTGCAAAGGTCCATATATGGACTTAAGCAAGCATCTCGGAGCTGGAACACTCATTTCAATGATGTGATCAAAATATTTGGTTTCATCAAAAATGAAGAGGAACCATGTGTCTTTCAAAAAGGTCAGTGGGAGCGCTGTTGTCTTCCTCGTATTGTACGTGGATGACATCCTCCTTATTGGGAATGATATTCCCATGTTGACGATAGTCAAAATATGGTTGTCCAAGGAATTCTCCATGAAAGACCTAGGTGAAGCATCCTTTATTCTAGGAATTAAGGTCTATAGGGATAGACCGAATAGGATGCTAGGACTTTCACAGAAGATGTACATAGAGGAAGTACTAAAGAGGTTTAGTATGGAAAACTCTAAGAGGGGATTAATACCCTTCAGACATGGTATTCATCTTTCCAAGAAGATGTGCCCTAGCACACCTGAGGAAATAGAATGCATGAGCAAGATCCCTTATGCTTCTGCAATAGGGAGCCTCATGTATGCCATGCTATGTACACGACCTGATATAGCCCATGCTGTGAGTGTCACAAGCAGATATCAGTCAAATCCAGGTGAAGAACACTGGACTTCTGTGAAATGTATCCTTAAGTACTTAAGAAGAACTAAGGATATGATGTTGGTCTTTGGTAATGGAGAACTCCAAGTCCAGGGATACACAGACTCGGATTTCATGTCCGATATAGATGATCGAAAGTCGACATCTGGGAGTCTGTTTGTGTGCAATGGTGGTGCTGTCAGCTGGAAGAGTTTCAAGCAAACAATGATAGCAGATTCCACCATGGAAGCAGAATATATCGCTGCATCAGAGGCTGCGAAGGAAGCATTCTGGTACAAGAAGTTTGCTGCACAGAAATCGGAGTAATGCCATCAGATGCCATTCCTCTATACTGCGACAATAATGGTGCCATAGCCCTTGCTAAGGAGCCGAGGTCTCACCAAAAATCCAAGCATATTGAGCGGCGATACCACCTCATCCGCGATTACCTCGAGAAGGGTTACGTCGAGGTCAAGAGAGTCAACTCCATAGATAATGTGGCAGACCCACTTACAAAGCCGTTGGGCCAACAGAAGATCGAAGCCCACCTTGAGAAGATGGGACTTAGACTTGTAGCCAATTGGCTTTAGGACAAGTGGGAGATTGTTAGATATATGTGCCCTAGAAGCCAGAATTGGCTGACACTTGTAATACACTTCTAGGGGCAAAATTATAATTTTGACTATAAATCAATAAAATGGGTTATTTTCTATCACATATGTGTATTTAGTGTCTGTGATACATCCTTTGAGTTAATGGTAATGATAATTCATATTTTCAAGAGTTGAAAATTTAAGACATGAATAATCATTATTAACTCATAAAATGCTCCCGACCATAGGATCATCACGAGGATGGTGATTGATCCGGAAGGTTGGTGTACAATCGCTTCTCTTTAGTAGATGAGTCTTGAGTCTATGGTGTGGAGACACCGGAGCGAGAGTACAGGTACTCGTTAGAGAATGAGGGCACTGAGCGTGACCACCTCGAGTAGTCATTAGGAAGTCTACCTTCTCGTCAATGACTGACTCGATGCTGCAGTAGTGTGTCTGGTTCTTTGACCTGAGGTGCATCGGCAGTTCACCTTGAGGGTGTTATAGTTTGACTACACCATTACTCGATCTCCTAGCCATATGGAATCCTGAGGTGTATGTTGGCTATAGCATGTTCATTGTAGGAACTGGATAGCATCAAGATGGAATCTATCTACCTCGGTGGTAGAGGAGCAGCCCTATGATGATCATGAGAATCAAGTCCAGAAGCCCATGGCCATGGCAGAGTGAAATAATAGAAAGAGTTTCTATTTAGGTTTTCACATCGGACTTGAATCGAATGATTACATCATATGACAGAAACTAGGGTTTGACGAGTTCACCTTAACCCTAATCTGATCGGGGCTCAAGATAGAAGAACTTAATCACACAGGTAGCTGCACCAAGAGGTTCGCATTTTTCAGCTCTGATGGGTTGCCACCATATACTGCTAGGTGTCACTGGTGGATTTTGGGAGCAATTAGAATGATTTAGATGATCGATCATTCTAGCTGTTCGAATCAGAAGAGTTCTGATCCATCGAAAGGAGTTTCGATGATGTCGATGATAGAGATCATGACATATCCCATTACCATACAGAACTGAACCTAACTGGGTCACACAAATAAAGGGTTTGAATCTGGTGATCATCAATTGAACTGATCCAGTTCAATTGATCTGAATGAGATTCAATTAGGTTCAAGAAAATCGTGCTAGCACTCGATTGAACCTAACGTTCTTCTTTTTCTATCATCATAAAAGTTGTCTCAACTGAGCCAAATGAATTTGTGCTCACTCAGGTACCTTTACCTAGTCTGACTGAAGCTTGTCCAAGTCAGAAAAAGATTATCTTAATTTATGAGATAAATTTGAGACAACACCTACCGTTTTTCGTCACCTACCATTTCTTGTACTTTGACTTGGTCAAATGTTGACCTTTGACCCTTGGACATCTGCCTATGTGTCATGCACTTATTGGAGAGTAGATAGGGGCTTGTCCCCTCTCTAGAAATTGAAAAGAAGGGGGAGCATGCCTAGGATGGGCGCCTAGGCGTGCTCCCATGGATAGGGACGCTGGAGTCCCATATGGATGGGACTCCAGATTTCTTGTTGGATTCAAACTAGGTGACCCTCATCTATAGACTTTGACCAATCTTAGGAACCACCTTAGGATGAATCTATGGGTCTCTCATCTGATTGGATCAGGTGATGTCATCCCACCAATCATATTTAGATCTGATTGCATGAAGCAACATGATTGGCCGGGGTGATGCAGCACTGCATGGTGCAGCAGAGTCTATAAATAGACCATGTCTGCACCCACTTTTTAAGAAGTTCCTCTTAGCCCACACCCCAAGGCTGTCCCTCTTTCTTCTCCATGCCACCATCTGGCCCTCTCTCTCCTCTCCATGCCCAAGAAAGTTGGGCCTTCAGATTATGCGAGACAGGAAAGTAAAGGCTGACAAAAAAGGAAGAAGGTAGCACTACTGTAGAGATGATGGATGATCTTTAGAAGAAGTTTTGAAGATCCTCTAAATCAAATCCAAATCTATTTTTTGGAGAAAAGAAAGAAAAGGAGAAGATCTCTAGATTCAGCCCGAGTGGATACCATAAAGGCCAGGAGCTTGCGTGGCTAGATCCAGAACCTCAGAGCTTCCACAGGATCATCAACGAATAATCAGATTATCCAGAATTAAGATAAAATTAATTTAGTTTTAATTTAATTTAATTTTTTTATTTATCAGATCGTAAAATTAAATCTGAAAAGTGTCAGATCTGATTAGGATCTAAGAAAAAAATTTTGAAATATGCCTCTCGATCCAATCAGATCTGAATGAACCTATCCCAAGAAATTTAGGATTTTCCTTCAATGTGTTTGGCCTCTATGGTTGGTCCACACGGAGCTCTTGATCTTGATCAACTCCACCAGAGTGCTAGCTCCTCGTCGGGGCATTCGATGGCTGATCTTGATCGATCCAATCGATCATCTTCTTTCTAAACTCTTGAATGCTCCAAAAAATCAAAACTTACTTTTTGGAGGATGATAAGGTGGTGTTTCAAATTTGATGATGATTCGATGCTCATAGCACTCGATCTTTCCACCCAAACCTAGAGTCCCAATCTAGGGTTTTGCACTCACCGAAAACCCTGATGCCCGAAAACTCTCTCATGCCCTCTCTCTTTGGAATTTTCTAATGAAATAAATTTTCATGGGAGAACGACGCTCTTTTCTACCATACACCCACTCCCAAAAATATATGAATGGGTGTCCAAAGAGAAACAAAAAAAGGAAAAGCATAAGAGAAGAAATCTGGCAAAGGAAACCCCTGTTTGACTTTTCCACCCCAGATAGAAGCACCCCACTCTAATTTTCTCTCACTAAGAAACCTTTCCATGCCCCTCTCTCGATCCTTCAGGTAAACCCATGCACACCAATTTGAAAATGCTTTTTAAATTGGTGACAACCAAGGGGAATTCCGCATGGGTTGAGATAAGAAGAGGGAGGTTAGGATGTTTGAACTATTCAGTTGATTTCAAAAATCAAGTGAGCTCTTGTCCTTATCTAACGCCCCCTCTCAAGTGTTCAACACGTAGAAGGACTCTCCTTCTACATGCGCACATTCTAGTTTCTCCAAAAAAATATGATAAAATAAAAGGGAGGCATAGAGATAAGGATGAGAGGGAGGATTGGTTTCAAATAAATCAAGTTGAATTCAAAATTCAACTTGCTTTGAATTGGTCTAACCCTTGGACCAAGTCAAAGGTAGATGAGAAGGGATACAGATATCCTCTCTTCTAATTGAGAAAAACTTATGTAGAAAATAGTGTTAGATATGTATGCCCTAGAAGCACTTATAATACACATCTAAGGGCAAAATTATAATTTTAACTATAAATAATAAAATAGATTATTTTCTATCACAATGTGTATTTGAAAATGTTTGTGATACATCCCTTGAGTTAATGGTAATGATAGTTCATATTTTCAAGAGTTAAAAATTTAAGACAAATTTTTATTATAAACTCATAAAATACTCCCGACTGTAGGATCATCATGAGGATGGTGATTGATCCAAAAGGTTGGTGTATGATCATTTCTTTAGGATAGATGAGTCTTGAGTCTATGGTGTAGAGACATCGAAGTGAGAGTACAGGTACTTATTAGAGAATGAGAGCACTGAGCGTGACCATCTCGAGCAGTCATAAGAAAGTCTACCTTCTTGTCGATGACTGGCTCGAAGCTGCAGTGGTGTGTCTAGTTCTTTGACTTAAGGTGCATCGATAGTTAACCTTGAGGGTGTTATAGTTTGACTACACCATAACTCGATCTCCTAGCCATTCGGAATCTTGAGGTGTATGTTGGCTATAGTATGTTCATTATAGGAATTGGATTGTACTAATAGACGATCTATCTACCTCGGTAGATGAGGAGCAATTCTATGATGATCACAAGAATCAAGTCCATAAACCCATGACCATGGTAGAGTGAAATAATAGAAAGTGCTTCTATTAGGATTTTCACATTGGACTTGAATTGAATGATTAATTCATAAGACGAAAATTAGGGATTTGACAAGATCACCTTAACCCTAATCCAATCAGGGCTCAAGATAGAGAAACTTAATCACACAAATAACTGCATTGAGAGGTTCATTTTCAGTTCTGATGGGTTGCCACCATATACTGCTAGGTATCACTGGTGGATTTTGGGAGCATTTAGAATGATATGGATGATCGATCATACTAACTGTTTGAATTAGAAAAGTTCTGATCCATCGGAAGGTATTTCGATGATGTCAATGATAGAGATCGCAACGTATCCTATTACCATACAGAACTGAATCTAACTGGATCATACAAACAAGAGTTTGGATCTAGATATCATCAATTGGACTAATCCAGTTCAATAGATTTGAATAAGATTCAATTAGGTTCAAGAAAATCATGCTAACACATGATTGAGCCTAATGTTCTCCTTCAACAATCATTAAAAGCTTGTCTTGACTGAGCCAAATATGTTTGAGCTCACTCAAGAACCATTACTTAGTTTGACTAAAGCTTGTCCAGGTCAGAAAAGAGTTGTCTTAATTTATAAGATAAATTTGAGATAAGACCTACCATTTTTCATCACGTGCTAAATCTTGTCCTTTGACTTTGGTCAAACGTTGATCTTTGACACTTAGACATCTACCCATGTGTCATGCACCCATAAGAGAGAACATGGAGCTTTGTCCACCTACTAAAAAGTAGAAAGGGAGGGGGCACATGCCTAAGGAGGCATGCACCCCATGAGGATCATGCTTGGAATCCCAAACAGATGGGACTCTAGGTTGCTTCATGATTTCAACTTGGGTGGTGCCAAAGAGTCCTCTTTGATCAGTCTTGGCACCACCTAAGAAGGTTTGTGAGAAACTCTAATCTGATTGTATCAGATGATGTTATTCCATCAATCAGATTTAGATCTGATTGCACAAAGAGCCATGATTGGTCGAGATGATGTGGCACTGCATGGCACGGCAGGGTCTATATAAACTCTATCTGCGCCTAGAAGAAAAAGGTTCTACCCTTTGCCCATGCCACAAGGCTTCTCCCCCTTCCTCTCCACGCCACCTTTAGGTCCTCTCTCTCATATCCACATCCAAGAGTTTTTTTTGGGCACAAGTTTGGTTCAATCCGAGCAAAAGAAAGGCGACAGGAAAGGAAGAAGGCAGCATTATTGTAAGAGACAACAACTGATCTTCAAAAGATATTTTGAAGACCTTCAAGATCAGATTTAGATCTAATTTTTGGAGGATAAATTAAGAAGGACAAGATCTCCAAATTCTGCCTGAGTGGATACTAGTAGAGGCCAGGCACTTGCATGGCTACATCCAGAACATCAAACAAACATCGGGATCATCACTAGGTAATAGGATTACCCATAACAAGGTATAATTAAATTAGATTTATTTTATTTTATTTTATTAGATTAATAAAATTAAATCTAAAGAGTCTTAAATATAATTTAGATCTATGAAATTTTTTTTTTGAAATATCTCTCTTGATCCAATCAGATCTGAACGAACCTGACCCAAAAAATAGATTTTTTTCTTCAACTAGTATCAGAGCTTGATTTCCATAATTAATTAGATCTAATTTTAATATATTTTTGATCTGATAATTAGATGATTTTAGATATCACATGAGATATGATTATATTTGAAATCAAAAAATTAAAATTAAATAATTTAGATCTAAGATGTATGAGATGCATGTCTAGACTAGGAATAGAATTATTCTATGTGTAGTCTAACATCATCATAATTTTAATTTAATTAATTATAATTTTTAGATCTATTTATTTATTATTTTTTTTATATTATAAATATTATAATTAGATTTAAAAAATAGAAAATAAATTTATTTAATTCATATGAGATATAATTGATGCATGTTTAGACTAGTTGTAGAATAGATCTACAAAGTTATCTTGAATAAATTTAATTTGATATGATCAAATTTAAATCTTATTTTTTAGATATTTATGAGATAATTTAGATCTAAAAATATGCATGATATGATACATGAGATGTATGCAAAATATATTTTTAAATTAGATCAATTTTTATATATGATATATGATGTAGATCTAACTAGTTTTGTAGATTCATCATATTTCTGATTAAGACATTTTCCTTGGCCGTCCGATCATAAGAACAAAGAAGGATTTAAAGGCCCTCTCCTCCCATTCATGGGGTGTTCTTATGATGTGTAGGGGTGCTGCGTGTTCGTCCTTAATCAAAAATCAAAAACTTATTTTCTACAAAATCCTAGATCTTAAAATTCTAGAATTTTATTTACATATTTTATTTATGAATCCTAAACTTAATTAAGAATTAAGATTATGAAATATATAAGATCTAAAATTATGAATTTTTAGATCTAAAACATATTCATAAAATTAGGTTCAGACTTGGATAGCTCAATTAGGTCTAGCAGTTGATCAAACTGAATCAAGAGTTAGTTAGATGGGATCAAGAGTGCTTAAATTGATCAACCTAATAGGATTAAGTCTGAATCAAGGTCGAGTCACATGAGTGATCGATCAAGTTAAGACCTAATTAGGCTTAGTGGTTAGAGTTTGGATTGTAGGCTAACCCAATTGGTTTTGGCTTAATAATTTGGTGTCTAAGGTAAGTTTGGCAAATATGATTGATTGGTTTTTAATTGGAAGCTACTTGACTCGAATGCATTCTTATCGAGTTAATGGCATATCCCTTCCACCGATCTCACTTACCTGACCATATTTGTCAGCTCTATCTTGATCTAAGGTGGTTAATAATCCAAGCTAACCCATGTCACTAGGTTAGTCATAATGGTTATGGCTATGTCAAGTCAAGTTTAAAGAGACCTAAATCAAATCTTCCTAAGAAAAAATTTAGTCTAAGATCTTCCACCATTGTAGATATGCGGGCCCTTTTCAAGGTTGATTGTTCTCGGCTGGTCATAGTGGTTCAGTTGCATCGAAAAGATGCAACCATATCTATTAGGCATTGGATGCTACGGGCTGGAGGATGGATTGGGCTTAATATTATGGATATGGTGAGAGACCCAATTAGAAATCCAATCTATGCAAATGGTGGGTCTGACTTAACTAAGGAGTGGATCAATATTTCGAGCATGATGAGATTCATGAATTAGAGACCAAGCCTGGGTGCACCATGATTAGAGAATCATTGATAAGAGTTGTTCACTCATTGGCTAACCCATCATCAATAACTATTAGGTGAGGTGATGAGTCAGTTGGTGGGACTGCACCACCCACTAGAAGTCATTAATCATAAAGATTTTTGCATCTCTATAGAGAGAGTGGTGGAATCTGAAGAAAATAGTAGGAGCTAATTTATTTAAAAATTAAATTTCTAAATAAATTGATCAAGTCTTAATTATAAAATCTAACTAGAAACTTTAACTCTCTATAGGAAAAAAAAATATGCATCCAACCCACTAGCTCGTATCCTGGATATCCATAGATTGATTAGATCCAATTATAAGGATTGGCTCTGAAACTTTAAAATTATTTTGGATTTTGAGAAGTTAACTCATGTATTGGACCAGGATCCTCCCACCTTACTAGCCCATCCATCCGTTGAACAGAGAGCATCTCTTGACAAATGGATGGATGAAGATAATAAGATCAGATACTATATGTTGGGCTCAATGTCTGATGAGCTTCAGTGCCAACATAAAGATATCAAGACTACCCACCAAATATTGGCTCACCTGCGAGAGTTGTTTGGTGAACAGAATTGCGCAGCCAAATATCAGATCACTAAATGACTTTTTAAGGCTAAAATGCATGATAGACAGTCAGTCCAAAATCATTGTCTAATGATGATCAAGGACTTGAAAGAGCTTGAGAAGCTCGAAGTGAAGTTAGACCAGGATCTACAAAATGATATAATTCTGCAATCCTTGACTAGTGCATATGAGCAGTTCATCATGAACTACCATATGCATAAACTTCAGAATACTCTGACCGAACTTATGAATATGATGGTTACTGCTGAGCTTTCTATGAAAGATTCTAAAGGCTCAGTACTTGCTATGGAATGGAATTCTTCCAAGAGAAAGTCTTTTGGAAAGAAGAAGAAGTTTGCGAAAAGATAAAAGATGGAAGGTGGAAAAAAAAGAAAGACAGAGCTGAAGAAGAAGGCTGCTGATAAAGAAAAGTATTTCTATTATAATATTGATGGCCACTAGAAGTGGAACTACCCTATATACCTGGCCATCCTAAAGAATAAGAAGGAGATAGGTCCTTCTAAAGGTATGCTCATTATTGAATCTAATCTTACAGTTTCTTCTGCATCTAGTTGGGTGCTTGACTCTGGTTCTAGTGCTCATTTGTGCACTTCTATGCTAGATCTTGAGGATAACAGGAGGCTGAGGGATGGTGAGATGATCCTATGCATCGAAAATAGAGCAAGGGTTGCTGCTGTGGTCGTGGAAACCTATCCTCTTTGACTATCATTTGACTTAGATTTAGTACTTAGGGATTGTTATTATGTGCCTGTCGTAAGTAGAAATTTGATTTCTGTTTCATATTTAGCACAAGAAGGCTATGTAATTAATTTTCTTAAAGACCATTATAATATTCTTTATGAAAAAAATAAAATTGGAAGTGGTTTCCTCATTAATGGTCTCTAGCAGTTACATATTGATGTATCTATCTTTAATATCGAAAAAAATGTGAATGCCATAAAATGACCCAAGGATAGTCCAAATGATAGGTATCTATAGCACCTAAGGCTAGGTCATATAGCAGAAGATAGGATTAATAAATTGAAGAAAATCAGACTATTGAGTCCATTGACTTTCGAGTCATATCCAATTTATGAATCATGTCTGCATGGCAAAATGACTAAGCTTCCCTTTGTAGGACATGGGGAAAGGGCTACAGATCTACTAGCCCTAGTACATACTAATGTGTGCAGCCCATTTGATGTGCCTGCTAGAGGAAACTTTAATTACTTCATAATCTTTACCGATGATTTATCTCAATATGGGTATGTGTATCTTATGAGACATAAGTCTGAAACTTTTAAAAAGTTTAAGAAATTCAAACATGAAGTCAAAAAGCAAACTGAAAAACTCATTAAGGTTCTTCGATCAAATCGAGGTGGTGAATACCTAAGTCAAAAATTCTTAGACTATCTGAAGCAAAATGGCATAGTCTCTCAATGGACTCCACCTGAAATATCTCAACTCAATGGGGTTTTAGAATGAAGAAATCGAATCCTATTAGATATGGTCCGATCCATGATGAGCTTCACGGACCTTCCTAATTTTTTTTGGGGACATAGTCTGTTAACTGCTATATATTTACTAAATAGGGTTTTCTCTAAAATCGTTCCTACCACACCGTATAAGATATGGCATGGTAAGAAATCAAGTTTGAGTCATCTTAGAATTTAGGGTTGTCCGGCTCATGTCAAAAAACTCTGAGTCATCTCAGAATTTGGGGTTGTTCGGCTCATATCAAAAGACAATAAGTGGACAAGTTAGAATATAGGTCCTTTAGAGCTCGATTCATAGGATTTCCTAAAGAGTCATTAGGATATTATTTCTACATTTTAGAGGATCACAATGTGATTGTGAGTCGGCATGCCATTTTTTTTGAAAAATAGTTTATTCAAGATAGCGGCTTTGAAAAATAGATCAAGCTCAAGGAGAAAGTCTCACAAAAGCAACGAGCTAGGGATCCCATGGAACCAAATCAGGTTGAGCCAATACAATCACTATCTCCTCCACCTCATAGATCAAAAAGGATTTTCCATCCCCTTGAGAGGTACTTAGGTACAATTTTAGAGAAAAAATATTTCTCGTAGGTAATGGGATTCATAATGATCCCAAAACCTATGACTAGATGATATCAGATATCGATTCCGAAAAGTGGTTAGAGGCAATGAAGTCAGAAATTGACTCGATGCACTCAAACCAAGTCTGGACCTTGGTAGATCTACCAGAAGGTATAGTACCTATTGGATGTAAATAGATCTACAAGAGAAAGATTGGTGCAGATGAAAATGTAGAGACATTCAAAGCTAGATTAGTGGCAAAAGGTTATAGTCAGTGCGAAGGCATTGACTATCAGGATACCTTTTTGCTAGTAGCTATGCTAAAATCCATCCACACATTCCTTGCTATTGCAGCCTATTTCGATTATGAAATATGACAAATGAACGTGAAAATGGCATTCCTAAATGAATACCTTGAGGAAGATATCTATATGGAACAGCTGCTAGGTTTCACATCCAGTGATGTTAATCACAAAGTATGCAAGCTACAAAGGTCCATATATGGACTTAAGCAAGCATCTCGGAGCTGGAATACTCATTTTAATGATGTGATCAGATTATTTAATTTCATAAAAAATGAGGAGAAATCATGTATTTTCAAAAAGGTCAGTGGGAGCGCTATTATCTTCCTTACACTGTACGTGGATGATATCCTTCTTATTGGAAATGATATTTTCATGTTGACCATAGTTAAAATATGGTTATCTAAAGAATTCTCTATGAAAGACCTAGGAGAAGCATCCTACATTCTAGAAATTAAGGTCTATAGAGATAGACCGAATAGGATGCTAGATCTTTCACAGAAGATGTACATAGAGAAAGTGCTAAAGAGGTTTAGCATGGAAAACTCTAAGAGGGGATTGGTACCCTTTAGACATGGCATTCATCTCTCCAAGAAAATGTGTCCCAACACATCAGAGGAGATTGAATGCATGAGCAAGATTCCTTATGCTTCAGCAATAGGAAGCCTCATGTATGTCATGTTATGTACACGACCTGATATAGCCCATGCTGTGAGTGTCACGAGCAGATATCAGTCAAATTCATATGAAGAACATTGGACTTCTGTGTAATGTATCCTTAAGTACTTGAGAAGAACTAAGGATATGTTGTTGGTTTTTGGTAATGGAGAACTCCAAGTCCAGGGGTATACCAACTCAAATTTTATGTCCGATATAGATGATCGAAAGTCAACATCTAAGAGTCTATTTGTGCGTAATGATGGTGCTGTCAGTTGAAAGAGTTTCAAGCAGACAGTGATAGTAGATTCCACCATGGAAGCAAAATACATCGCTGCATCAGAAGCTACGAAGGAGGCATTCTGGTATAAAAAATTTGCCACAGAGATCGGAGTGATGCCATCGGATGCCATTCCTCTGTACTGCGATAATAACAATGCCTTGAATTGGTCCAACCCTTGGAACAAGTCAAAGATAGATGAGAAGGGGCATAGATATCCTCTCTTCCATGTGAGAAAAACTTACGTAGAAAAGAGTGTTAGATATGTGTGCCCTAGAAGCTAGAATTGACTGGCACTTGTAATACACATCTAAGGGCAAAATTATAATTTTATCTATAAATAATAAAATGAATTATTTTCTATCACAATATGTATTTAAAAGTGTCTATGATACAGTCCTTGAGTTAATGATAATGATGGTTCATATTTTCAAGAGTTGAAAATTTAAGACATAAATTTTCATTATTAACTCATAAAATGCTTCCGACTGTAGGATCATCATAAGGATGGTAATTGATCCAGAAGGTTGATATACGATCACTTCTTTAGTATAAATGAGTCTTGAGTCTGTAGTGTAGAGACACCGAAATAAGAGTATAGATACTCATTAGAGAATAAGGGCACTGAGCATGACCATCTCGAGTAGTCATGAGGAAGTCTACCTTCTAATCGATGATTGGCTCGAAGCTGCAGTGGTGTATCTGGTTTTTTGATCTGAGGTGTATCGACAGTTCACCTTGAGTGTGTTATAGTTTGACTACACTATAACTCGATCTCCTAGCCATTCGAAATCCTGAGATATATGTTGGCTATAGCATGTTCATTGTAGGAATTGGATTGCACCAATAGAGGATCTATTTACCTCGGTTAATGAGAAGCAGCCCAATGATAGTCATAAAAGTCAAGTCCATAAGCCCATGACCATGGTAGAGTGAAATAATAGAAAGAGTTTCTATTAGGGTTTTCACATTGGACTTGAATCGAATGATTAATTCATATGATGAAAATTAGGGGTTTGACAAGATCACATTAACCCTAATCGGATCAGGGCTCAAGATAGAAAAACTTAATTGCACAGGTAACTGCATCAAGATGTTCATTTTCAATTTTGATGGGTTGCCACCATATGCTGCTAGGTGTCACTGATGGATTTTGGAAGCAATTAGAATGATATGGATGATTGATCATACTAATTGTCTAAATCAGAAAAATTTTGATCCATCAAAAAGTATTTCGATGATATCGATGATAGTGATTATGGCGTATCCCATTACCATACAAAACTGAACCTAACTAGATCATATAAATAAGAGTTTGGATCTGAATATCATTAATTAGACTAATCTAGTTCAATTAATTTGAATAAGATTCAATTAGGTTCAAGAAAATCATGCTAGCACACGATTAAGCCTAATGTTCTCCTTCAACAATCATTAAATGCTTATCTCGACTAAGCCAAATATGTTTGAGCTTACTCAGGAACCTTTACTTGATCTGAATGGAGCTTGTCTAGGTCAGAAAATGGGTTGTCTTAATTTATAAGATAAATTTGAGACAACACCTATCATTTTTCATCTTCTGCTAAATCTTATCCTTTGACTTTGGTCAAATATTGACCTTTGACACTTTGACATCTACCCATGTGTCATGCACCGATAGGAGAGAACATGGGGCTTTGTCCCCCTACTAAAAAGTAGAAAGGGAGGGGGTGCATGCCTCCCTAGGCATGCGCCCCATGAGGATCATGCCTGGAGTCCCATACAGATGGGACTCCAGGTTGCTTCATGCTTTCAACTTGGATGGTGCCAAAGAGTCCTCTTTGACTAGTCTTGGTGCCACCTAAGAAGATTTATGAGGGACGCTAATCTGATTGGATCAGATGATGTCCTCCCATCAATCAGATTTAGATCTGATTACACCAAGAGCCATGATTGGCTGGGATGATGTGGCACTGTATGACACAGTAGGATCTATATAAACCCTATCTATGCCTAGAAGAAAAAAGGTTCTACCCTTTGCCCATGCCACAAGGCTTCTTCCCCTCCCTCTCCATGCCACCTTCAGGTCCTCTCTCTCCTATCCACGTCCAAGATTTTTTTTTGGGTGCAAGTTTGGTGCAATCTGAGCAAAAGAAAGGTGATAGGAAAGAAAGAAGGCAGTACTGTTGCAAGAGACAATAGCTGATCTTCAAAAGAAATTTTGAAGATCTTCAAGATCAGATCCAGATATGATTTTTGGAGGATAGATTGAGAAGGAGAAGATCTCCAGATCCTGTCCAACTGGATACTAGTAAAGGCCAGACACTTGCATGGCTACATCCAGAACCTCAAACAAATATCAGGATCATCACTAGCTAATAGGATTATCCAAAACAAGGTATAATTAAATTAGATTTAATTTAATTTATTTTATTTTATTTTATTAGATTGATAAAATTAGATCTGAAGAGTCTTAGATCTAATTTAGATTTAAGAAAAAAAGATTTTGAAATATTCTTCTTGATTCAATTAGATCTGAACGAACCTGACTCGGGAAATGAATTTTTTCCTTCAAATAGATGGGGCATGGGTCAAGGTGGAAAAGTCAAATATGGTGGGCGCTAGGAATAATTTAAATTTAAATCTCATTTTACTTGATCCAAATTAGTTTTAACCAAATCAATTAATTTAAACCAATTAGACCAGATTAAATCTAACTAAATTAGGCTTAACCCAAACCAACTAATTTCTAATCAAATTAGAAATTAACTAGGTTCAGCCTCTGATCAAATCAGGGTCAAATCTTTCATAGCGATTAGGTCATCTCCTGACCTGATCGGATCAAATCCAACCGAGTCTAATTCGATCAGACTTGATCGAATTCTCATTGCTCAATCAAATTGAGCTAATCAATAATTAAATTATTAATTAATCCTCTAAAAATATAGAATTTCAATCGGATGGATATCTAG
The DNA here is from genome assembly GCA_006176705.1 of Cocos nucifera. Classification (NCBI taxonomy): domain Eukaryota; kingdom Viridiplantae; phylum Streptophyta; class Magnoliopsida; order Arecales; family Arecaceae; genus Cocos; species Cocos nucifera. The sequence continues at coordinate 40,078 of QRFJ01000999.1, forward strand.
GCAATAGAGTTCCATCAACATAAAACTCTTGAAGAGTCCCAAACCAGTGGGACTCTTGAACCTAGTGTCTCAAATGAATGAAACTTATGATCATAGAGTTTCAGACTAGTCGGACTTTTGATTAGAGAGTTCCAAATCAGTAGGACTCAGAGTTTTAGTCTAGTGGGACTCTTGATCATAGAGTTCCAGTCTAGTGAAACTCTTGATCATAGTATCCTAGGTCTTCAGGACTAATGATCAGCCATCATATCAGGTAGAAACTCCTTATGTGTGTGACCCCATAGATTCAAATCCTAAGTCGGTAATATAGGAACTGATTTTTCATACCAATTGATGTGACCATCTAGCATTGGTACCCAATGTTTGGATAGGTCGAATTTGTCGCAACGCAATATCGATGAACCTATGAAACATGGTTACCATAAAATTCATTTCCTTAACCTCAATGCTTAAAAGATGACCTATGATTTAACTGTCAATCTTGAAAAATTATCTATAGTGTATTTTAAATTACAATGTTCATCGAATGGATTACTCCAATCGAGGTTTTGCTAAATTGAAATATATTGATGCACTTGCTCCAACACTTGGAGGGGTCAATCCCATCTTGACACATACATCGACTTTACAAGTACTTGACTGCACCCAGTAGCCTTCCATCACTGAATTAGAAATTCATATAGTCGGATACCTAAGTATAGTGAGTTGCTTGTAAGCCACCATGATAATTTCAGGTCTAAGGGACACTTATACCCATATCCATTGCGAGCAATTCTTGACAACAGAGAGCTATGCAGTTGGATCACGTTCAGTAAAATGTACCCCTATACTTCACCTATATGCCATAACAGTATCTCCTTACTTCTTGGTTAAAATGATAATCAACACTTATGGCACACAATGATCTATACTCGATATGTTGTCGTCCTGGGTAACAACATATCAATTGGTCATGAACTAATTTAAGGGTTGAATGATAAATCCTTCTTTATCAAATCTAAATAGTCCTAAGAACTTCATCACAGAAGAGTTCATTACAGAAAGATGCAAAAGTGATGAAATACTAAAAATAATTTTATTTATAATTTAAATATATTTTATATTGAGTTCAACCATCTACAACCTAAATAATTGGCTTTAGGATACAATTCCCAACAATCTCATCCTTCCACGCATTGTGAACGCAGAAAAGAAATCTTTAAAATTTGATTTCTCTTAAGTGTGCATGACATCATTTTAAAAGAGAGATAGAGTGCATGAGCCTTCCTCTTCTGCATGGAAAATTTAAAATTCCTTGAGAAAAATTATAGAGAGAGGTGTGGCCATAGGGTTTTCTGAGAGCATATCCTAGGGTTCTGGCCTAGGGTTCGAGAAGAGAGTTGGTGAGCTATGAGTGTTGTGAGCCCACCAAAATTTTAGGAATGCCTCCTCTATTTCTCTGCTATGTCTACTGACGATCTGAAGCATCTAAAGAGTTCGAAGATGAAGATTGAAGGATTTTGATTGATATCAGTCGTCAAAGGATTCTAGCATCAAGCAAGCACTTAGGAGGAGCCGATCGAGACTAGGGCCTCGTGTGGACGATCCACAGAGGCTAGATGATAGGAACGTGATGTTGTCGTGAAGACATCGTGTTCATCAGTTTGAATTTGACTTTTTTAAATTAAAAGTTATGAAGAGAGTAGTGGTCAGGTCGAATCCATAGAGAGGTAATGATTTAATTCTAAAATCTTTGATTTTTTTCTTATAAAAAAAGAAAAGAAGGATTTTTGAAAAGAAAATTAAAGTAAAAAATAGATTTATAAATAAAAGTAGAATTTAAATTATGCAAAAATAAGCTTAGAACTAAGATCTAATATTTAGATCTTAGTGGCTACTTGCAATTAAAGAGCAATAAAGAATAATTAATTTAAAGAGCTAGAATTGAAAAGAGCAATAAAGCTTTCTTTATTAAAATTAAAACTCAAATGCAGAATTTAAATATAAGAAATTAAAAAAAAAAAAAAAAACTAGAAGGAGATCGTAGATCAACGTAGGCGTAGAGATGGCGGAGAAGACTGGCTCTTCTTCTTAGTACTGTAGCTTTGAAGCAACCTTCAACCCTGAGCTTGGTTTCTCTCTCATCAGATCTGTTGATTTCTGGAGGCCTGGGATCCTTTTTATAGAGCTAGGGGACTGGAGAGTTTTCTTCTAAGCAATGTGGGACTAAGGAGCTCTTTGATTATTGAAATATGGAAAAATTTGAATGAAAATTGGATTAAAAAGAGTCTTGGATGAATTCTACTACTCTGAATGAAATCTGGCCATTAATAGAAATCCAACGAACCAAAAATCATCAAAATTGGATGTGTATCAGCCCAGATCAGGTCGGATTAAATTTTGGCCATCCGATCATGCATCGATGGAGAAAATTTGGCCGCAAATCATGCGTCAAGAGTTTGATCACCGTTGGAAGATTTCTGGACCATCGGATCGAAGCTGGAATCAAGTGCTGCCATCCGATGGCGATCCGAGTGAAATCAAAAACCAAATCAGAGTTAGAATAAACCTTGATTATCTGATCTTGACCGTGAGCAACCACCACCACACAATCGTGCATTTAGTATTCCCATGGACCGTGTGGACCAACCGCACCGCACACCATAGCCAATCAACGCTCATTGCTTTAATGCAAAATTACCTTTTTGCCCCGTAGACTGCGATGGATTATTGTGAACCCTTTAAGGATCTAGGTCTGCCACATGTCGCTCTATGATTCGTCGATTTCTACTAGCGATCCATGCCTGGATCGTGGACCGACTGATGGCTTGGCTGGCTGGCTTGAGCCGACTGAGCCATTTTTCTTTTTTATTTATTTTATTTCTTTAAAAATTCATATCTTCTCCATTTTAGCTCCGTTTTGCTTGAAACTTATTTCATTATAATCAAAAAATTAAGCTCTTTCCATTCATAATAAAATTTTATTTTTTATTTTTTATTATTTTTTAATTATTTTTTAATTAAAAATATATATATATATAAATTGATCATTAATTTTTAAAAATTAATATAAATTAATTGATAAATTAATACTTTTATTAGTAAATTTATGGTACTTATCACTCTTCCCAACTTAAGCTTTGCTCATCCTCGAATAAAGAAAGAATTTAATTTAGATCAATTACCATATTTCATTAAGATCCTCCTTCACAAGAATAGATCTAGGATTTAAGATCAAAAGTTTAAAAAGTATCACTAACTAAATATTGAGTTTCAGAAGTAAATTTCATGGTAGATTAATCAAAAACTTTCTTAGAGTTCATCTAAAGATTTTCAATACTTGGTTTCATTGAATACTAACTTAGCATTTGGATGTTGATTTAAAGGACAAACGAATCTTCTTTTATCACCTATTTTGGTTAGTTTTCTATATACTCCCAAGTTAAGTGCATGAATTAAGGTAGCTTTCATACTACTTTTTTTTTTTTTTGAAAATTGTGTTGAGCATCCTAGCCTTTCCTTCACCGTTTGATGTGAACTTCTACACTTGTAGAATTTTAGTTTGGGGCAATCCACATATACTCTTTATTTTATACTTTTTATTTAAGCAGGTAGCTCTTTTCTTAAAGTCAAGTTTCTTTAATTGAGTTATATATAAACCACCAATTTTTAGTGATAATTAAATCCTCAATTATCCTTATAATCAACACCTACTATGCTTCATTAGTGTGCATGTGCAATTAGAAGTGTTGTTAGCCTTTAAATGACCTAAGTAGGTTGTTAATGGTCTAACTAAGTAATCTGCTTCTTAACTCGCTACCATTATTAGTTAATACTTTCTAACTTTATTACTTTTTCTAGTTTATTTTGCTTAAGATTCTCTTTCCTAAAATATGGTTTATCCAAAAAAAAATTTAAAATAATTTTAAAATTTAATTTATATATATATATAAATATATATATTTTTTAATTTCTTTTTCTTACCTCCTAACTTTAATTGACATTGTCCTCAATGGGGAGGGAGAGCAAATAAAAGAGTGTAAATTATGTTTATTCATTTAGCATGGGTCTTGAAGCTTTTGATTCTTCTCTAGCTTAACCTAAAAAGAAAATAAATTAAAAAAATAAATAAATAAATTAGATTCAAGGAATATTGGATTGCCTTCTAATAAGCGCTAAGTTTAAAATCTTCAGTCAGACTAAATAGTGATAATAGACTAACCGAGATATGTTGGTTCATAAAGAACCATGGCTTCCTCCATAAATTCTATGGGTAATTTCAAGAATGATTTCAATCATTGACCACTAACTTTAGAAACAATACCATTGCTTGGGTTTTCAATTTCTACAGCCCCGTATGGAAAAACTTTTTTTAACAAAGAAAGGTCCTGTCCATCTAGACCTAAGCTTTTCAGGAAAAAGATGTAACCTTGAATTATACAAAAGAACTTTTTGTCCAGGATTGAAAGATTTTCTATGAATTGCTTGATCATGAAATACTTTCATCCGTTCCTTGTATACCTTAGCATTCTCATAAGCTTCATTTCTCAGTTCTTCTAATTCATTGATCTGAAGCTTTCTATGGTTTTTGGCCACGTCTAGGTCCATATTTAATTTTTTTATTGCCCACATGGCTTTGTGTTCTAACTCAACAGGCAAGTGACATGGTTTTCCAAACACAATCCTATAGGGAGACATTCCTAGGTTGGTCTTGTAGGCAGTACGGTAGGCCCAAAGTGTATCAACTAATTTCACAGACCAATCCTTCCTATTGGCATTAACAATTTTCTCTAAGATTTGTTTGATTTGTCTATTTAATACTTCAACTTGCCCACTAGTCTGAGGATGATATGGTGTGGCTAATTTGTTGGTAACATTATATTTCTTCATTAATACGGTAAAGGGTCGATTGCAAAAATGTGTTCTCTGATCACTAATGATTGCTCTAGGAGTACCAAAGTGAGAGAGAATATTTTCCTTAAGAAATTTAACAACCACTTTGCTATCATTGGATTTACATGGAATAGCTTCTACCCACTTGGAAACATAATCAACAACCACTAAGATATACTCATTTTCGAAGAAATTCAGAAATGGTCCCATAAAATCAATTCTCTAGACATCAAAAATTTTAACTACCAAGATTGGATTAAGTGGCATCATATCTTTCTTTGTAATCCGACCCATTTGTTGGCATCGATCACAACTTTTACAGTACACATGTGCATCCTTAAATAAATTAGGCCAATAAAATCTACATTGAAGTATTTTGACAGCAGTCTTCTTGGATGCAAAATGACCACCACATGCTTGGTCATGACAAAATGATAGAATACTTTTAACCTCATTATCAGGGACACACCTCCTAATGATCTGATCAGGATACTGTTTAAACAGATATGGATCATCTCAAATGAAATACTTTACTTGAAAAAAGAATTTATGTTTATCCTGACTAGTCCAATGAGAAGGCACTTTATCAGTGGCTAAATAATTCACAATATCTACATACTAAGATTCAGTGGACACTGACATGAGTTGTTCATCTCAAAAATACTCATTGATAGGTGGTTCGTTAGATGGTGCAACTATGATTTAGGATAAGTGATTAGCAACTGCATTCTCTATCCCTTTCTTGTCTTTAATTTCTAGGTCAAATTTTTGAAGGAGCAAGATCCATCGGATTAAACGTGCCTTAGCATCTTTCTTTTCTAGGAGATGTCTAATGGCTGAGTGATCAGTATAGACAATAACATGAGATCCAACCAAATAGGACCTGAATTTTTCTAGGGCAAAGACAACAGCTAAGAATTCCATCTCCGTGGTGGTGTAATTAAGCTGCGCATCATTTAATATTTTGCTTGCATAATAAATAACTCTCAGTAGCTTGTTGATTTTTTGACCTAAGACTGCACCTACAGCATAATTAGATGCATCACACATGAGCTCAAAAAGTTCGATCCAGATAGGTGGATGAATGATGGGGCTTGAAATGAGTACCTTTTTAAGGAATTCAAAAGACTTAAGGCACTTAGAAGTAAACTCAAATTTTGCTTCTTTTGCTAACAAGTTTGTCAAAGGACGAGCCACTTTGCTAAAATCGGGTATGAACCTTCTATAAAATCCAGCATGTCCTAAGAATGAATGAATTTCTTTAATAGTCTTGGGTGGTGGAAGACTTGCAATCAGGTCAACTTTGGCCTTGTCAACTTCTATTCCTTTCATTGAAATTACATGGCCAAGGATTATACCTTCTCTGACCATGAATTGACATTTTTCCCAATTAAGAACCAAATGCTTCTTCTTACATCTTCCTAGAACAAGTCTTAGATGGTTTAACCATTCAGAGAAGCTAGGTCCAAAGACAGAAAAGTCATTCATAAAAATTTCTAGAAATCATTCAATCATATCAAAAAATATGCTAATCATACATCTTTGGAAGGTTGCTGGAGCATTACATAGTCTAAAGGGCATACGCCTATAAGCAAAGGTTCCAAATGGGTAGGTGAATGTGGTCTTTTTCTGTTCTTTAGGGGCTATGGGGATCTGATTATAACCAAAGTATCCATCTAGAAAATAGTAAAATTCTTGTCCAGCTAATTTTTCCAACATTTGATCAATAAATGGCAAAGGAAAGTGATCTTTTTTTGTAGCTGCATTCAATTTCCTATAATCTATACAGACCCTCCACCTCGTTTGGGTCCTAGTTGGGATAAGTTCATTAGCATCATTCTGGACTACTGTTACCCTAGATTTCTTTGGTACCACTTGTACAGGGCTTACCCACGAACTATCAGAAATGGGGTAAATAATTTCATTATCCAACAACTTCAGAATTTTCTTTTTGACTACATCCTTCATGGCTGGGTTCAATCTTTTTTGGGCATCTCGAGTTGGTTTAGCCTCTTCCTCTAGGTGTATCCTATGTTGAACTATGGAAGGGCTTATTCCTTTAATGTCTGCCATGGTCCAGCCTATTGCTTCTCGATTTTCTCTTAAGACTGTTAATAATTTCTCTTCTTGGTTAGGATTTAGGTCTGATGCAATAATTACAGGCAAGGTTTTCTCTGGACCTAAATATACATACTTGAGGTGCTCAGGGAGAGGTTTCAACTCTACTTTGGGTGCCTCTTCTTTTGATGACTCAGGTGATGGGTTAGTCATTTCTATGGATGGTTTAGTGGGAGGCTCCCATCTCTGGCCATTTTTATTATCTCCAAGTATTTTATTTAGGTTCTGACATTCATGGGTTGGCCAAATACTAGATTCAAGATCGACTTCCTCATCGCTAATGTCTATGGGTTCATAAATTTCATGTTGGACTATACTTACATTAGCATGCTTAGCAGATTCCTGTTCCAAATTGAAAATATTAAGCTTGATAGTCATGTCTCCAAAAGATAGTTTCATAAGTCCATTCCGATAATTGATTTTAGCATTAGCAGTAGCTAGGAATGGTCTTTCTAAAATCACTAGGATTTGACCCTTAGGATTTGATATTGGCTCAGTCTCCAAAATGATAAAATCAACTGAAAAGATAAAACTTCCAACCTTAATCAAAACATCTTCTACCATTTCCTTAGGGATTCTAAAAGATCGGTCTGCTAATTGTAATATGATCTCTATTGACTGAAGCTTTCCTAATCCTAATTGCTTCTAAATTGAATAGGGCAAAATATTTACACTAGCCCCTAATCAAGTAACGCCTTCTCAATATGGGTTTCTCCTATGACACATGAAATTGTTGGAGAACCTGGGTCCTTGTACTTTATAGGCATATGACTTAACAAATATGAACTCACACCTACTACTAAGAAAGCTCTCTTTGGTACGTTAGTCATCTTTTTCTTGATGCAAAGATCTTTTAAGAATTTGGCATAAATCAGAACTTTTTGGATCATATGTCTAGTGGAGGAATGTTTACTTGAACTTGCTTAAATATCTCTAACATTTTGTTTAAATATTTTGATTATTTATTA
>QRFJ01000999.1:49035-85295 GCA_006176705.1 Cocos nucifera
ATGAAATTGTTGGAGAACCTGGGTCCTTGTACTTTATAGGCATATGACTTAACAAATATGAACTCACACTTACTGCTAAGAAAGCTCTCTTTGGTACGTTAGTCATCTTTTTCTTGGTGCAAAGGTCTTTTAAGAATTTGGCATAAGTCGAAACTTGTTGGATCATGTCTAGTAGAGGAATGTTTACTTGAACTTGCTTAAATACCTCTAACATTTTGTCTAAATATTTTGATTGTTTATTAGACCTTAATCGATTTGGGAAAGGAGCTCTAGAGATTGTGGGCATCTGGTTTGGTGCACTATCAGTTTTAGGAGCTTGAGTTTGTAAGGTAGATTGTTCATTAGGTGGCTCAATAGACTCAGCACTCAAGTCTTCTCTAGTGTCAGGTGTATTTACCTTATTATCCACTTATTTTTTGATCTCAAGGAATGAATAGCATTAACTTGATTAACCTGGTTTCCTTGGGATGGTCTACCATTTTGATTCCTTGGGTTGGGCTCAGGTTGGCTAGGTAGCCTACCTCGTTCACGTTCACTTATGGTAGATGCTAGCTGACCCACTTGCATTTCTAAGTGGACTATGGCCTGAGAATTTGAATTCAGAATTTGGCCCATGGTTTGCATGAAATTGCTTAAGGTGGCATTAGTGTCAGCATTAGATTTGGCTAGGGTTTTCCAGGCTTTTCTCTAAAGTACTAAGTTTTTTTTTCATTAATATTAAAGTTTGGTGGTGGTAGGGTGTTTATCACAGGATTAGGCCTTGGGTTCTGCTGATTGAAACTTGGACCGCCTACATTTGGATTTTGTGACCATGAAAAATTTGGATGATTCCTCCAACCTGGGTTATAAGGTGGGTGCATAGGGATTGTTCAATGGTCTCTGATATGTGGCATTCACTTGTGCACATCCATTATCTAATTGGTTCACATTGGGAGGGGACATTCCTCAAAGGACATGGTCTGGTGCATTGCATCCATTGCACATGGGTGCAGACACTTGGTTCACACTGGCTAGTCTCTGAAGTTCTAAGGCCTCTAGCCTACGTGTTCAAAGTTGCAATTTTGGCTTCTGCAGCTAGGGAAGGTTTGAATTTGGTAAATTCCACCTCTTGAAGGTGTGAATTTTTTTGGTTTTCTAGTTATTTTTCCATTGTAAATTTTTTCTCGACTAGGTCTTCTAAAAATTGCTAAGGCTTTCATTTGGTTCTTTGTACATAAATTGTCCCTGGCACATGGACTCTAGCATTGTTCGAGAATTTGAATCTAACCCTTCATAAATTATTTGGCATAGCCTCCAAGTTTCTATTCCATGGTGTGGGCATTGGGTCAAGAGGTTCTTGAATCAGTTCGAAGTATTTCCAAAATGATTCACTAGCTAGTTGATAGAATTGATTTATTTCATTTCTAATTCTAGCTATTTTATGATGAGAAAAATATTTTTTTAAGAATATTCTCACAAAGCCCTCCCAGGTTATGATAGATTGATTTGGAAGACTATAAAGCCACTTTTTGGCATTATCCTTAAGGGCAAAATTGATTAATCTCAGTTTGATTTCGTCCTCTAATAATTGTTGTAGTTTCATGGTTGCACAAACCTCTTCAAATTTCCTAATGAATATATATGCATCCTCTATTTCCGTGAATTTTGGAAGCATGTTAATGATTTGAGGTTTAATTTCAAAGTTGTTTGCTATGGGTTGGGGCAACCTAATACAAGAGGGTTGGATGGAACCAACTAGATAACATAAGTTCTTAAGGTTTGAGGCTGAGGCTGATTTGCTAAATCTATTGAGGTTGTAGGATCTGAAATAGGAACTAAATCCATTTTGACTAGTCAACCTGAAATCCTTCTCCACACAGATGTTAGAGAATTCATTATATTCTTAATGTCCTCAATCTTTTTTTTATTTTATATATATATATTTTTTAAACTCTCTTTTTTTTTAGTTCTAAGTTAATTCACCCTTTTCATATCCTAGGACAACCATGTTGAAGGAAAATCCTGATTTTTCAGACCATGTTCGTTCAGATCGGATCAGATCAAGAGATATATTTCAAAAATTTTTCTCTTTGATCCGAATCAAATCTGAGATATTTCATATCTGATTATTATTATTATAATCATTAAAATAAAATGAGATAAATTAAATCAAATTTAATTTACCTTGATGTAGGGTAATCCTATTACCCGTTGATGATCCTATAAGCAGTGGAAGGTTTTGGATCTAGCCACGCAAGTGCCTAACCTCTACCGGTATCCACTCAGACTAGATCTGAAGATCCTCTTCTTCTCTATCACATCTCTAGGAATCAGATCTGGATCTGATCTGAAGGATCTTCAAAACAACTTTCGAAGATCAGCAGTTGTCCTTTGCAGTAGCTCGGCCTTTTAGCTTTCTATCGCCTTTCTCTCACCTAGATTGCACCAACTAAGATCCCAAACTACTTTGAGCATGGAGAGGAGAGGGAGAAGATGGACTTGGCATGGAGGAGGAGGGAGAGGCAGCCTTGGGGCGTAGGAAATTACATTGCTTTTTGAGTTGGGCGCAGGATCTTATTTATAGACTATGCGTGATCCAACTCCTCTTCTTCCCAACCAATCACAACTCTTTGTGAAATTAGATCTAAATCTAATTCATGGGAATAGAGTCCCTTGGATTCATCCTTAGCTGGCGCCTAAGACCAGTCAAAGTTGGTTCTTAGGAAGAGTCTAATTGGAATCCAGAAAGGAGATGGAGTTCCTGTCCAACAGGGACTCTTGGGCGCCTCCAGCTTGCCAGGGTGGCGTGCACCCTCCTCCTTGCCAGATTTTGGTAGGAGGACAAGCCACCACTAGCTCTCCAATAGGTGCATGACATGTGGATAGAAGTCAAAGTGTCAATGGTCAACTTTTGACCAAAGTCAAAGGATGAGAAATGGCAGATGACCAAAAATGGCAGGTATTGTCTTACGAAATAAGACAATCCTTTTCTGACCTGGACAGGCTCCATTCAGACCAAGTGAAGGCCTATGATCGAGCACAAACTCCTTTGACTCAGTCAGGACAACTATTTATGATAGTAAAATAAGAACGTTAGGTTCAATCAAGTACTAGCACGATTTTCTTGAACCTAATTGAATCTCATTCAGATCAATTGAACTAGATCAGTTCAATTGATGATCACCAGATTCAAACCCTTATTTGTGTGACCCAGTTAGGTTCAGTTCTATATGGTAATGGGATATGTCATGATCTCTATCATCGACATCATCGAAACTCCTTTCGATGGATCAGAACTCTTCTGATTCGAACAGCTAGAATGATCGATCATCTAAATCATTCTAATTGCTCCCAAAATCCACCAGTGACACCTAGCAGTATATGGTGGCAACCCATCAGAGCTGAATGCGAACCTCTTGGTGCAGCTACCTGTGTGATTAAGTTCTTCTATCTTGAGCCTCCGATCAGATTAGGGTTAAGGTGAACTCGTCAAACCCTAGTTCTCTGTCATATGATGTAATCATTCGATTCAAGTCCGATGTGAAAATCTAAATAGAAACTCTTTCTATTATTTCACTCTGCCATGGCCATGGGCTTCTGGACTTGATTCTCATGATCATCATAGGGCTGCTCCTCTACCACCGAGGTAGATAGATTCCATCTTGATGCAATCCAGTTCCTACAATGAACATGCTATAGCCAACATACACCTCAGGGATTCCATATGGCTAGGAGATCGAGTAATGGTGTAGTCAAACTATAACACCCTCAAGGTGAACTGCCGATGCACCTCAGGTCAAAGAACCAGACACACCACTGCAGCATCGAGTCAGTCATTGACGAGAAGGTAGACTTCCTAATGACTACTCGAGGTGGTCACGCTCAGTGCCCTCGTTCTCTAACGAGTACCTGTACTCTCGCTCCGGTGTCTCCACACCATAGACTCAAGACTCATCTACTAAAGAGAAGCGATTGTACACCAACCTTTCGGATCAATCACCATCCTCGTGATGATCCTATGGTCGGGAGCATTTTATGAGTTAATAATGATTATTCATGTCTTAAATTTTCAACTCTTGAAAATATGAATTATCATTACCATTAACTCAAAGGATGTATCACAGACACTAAATACACATATGTGATAGAAAATAACCCATTTTATTGATTATAGTCAAAATTATAATTTTGCCCCTAGAAGTGTATTACAAGTGTCAGCCAATTCTGGCTTCTAGGGCACATATATCTAACAATCTCCCACTTGTCCTAAAGCCAATTGGCTACAAGTCTAAGTCCCATCTTCTCAAGGTGGGCTTCGATCTTCTGCTGGCCCAACGGCTTTGTAAGTGGGTCTGCCACATTATCTGTGGAGTTGACTCTCTTGACCTCGACGTAACCCTTCTCGAGGTAATCGCGGATGAGGTGGTATCGCCGCTCAATGTGCTTGGATTTTTGGTGAGACCTCGGCTCCTTAGCAAGGGCTATGGCGCCATTGTTGTCGCAGTATAGAGGAATGGCATCTGATGGCATTACTCCAATTTCTGCAGCAAACTTCTTGTACCAGAATGCTTCCTTCGCAGCCTCTGATGCAGCGATATATTCTGCTTCCATGGTGGAATCTGCTATCATGGTTTGCTTGGAACTCTTCCAGCTGACAGCACCACCATTGCACACAAACAGACTCCCAGATGTCGACTTTCGATCATCTATATCGGACATGAAATCCGAGTCTGTGTATCCCTGGACTTGGAGTTCTCCGTTACCAAAGACCAACATCATATCCTTAGTTCTTCTCAAGTACTTAAGGATACATTTCACAGAAGTCCAGTGTTCTTCACCTGGATTTGACTGATATCTGCTTGTGACACTCACAGCATGGGCTATATCAGGTCGTGTACATAGCATGGCATACATGAGGCTCCCTATTGCAGAAGCATAAGGGATCTTGCTCATGCGTTCTATTTCCTCAGGTGTGCTAGGGCACATCTTCTTGGAAAGATGAATACCATGTCTGAAGGGTATTAATCCCCTCTTAGAGTTTTCCATACTAAACCTCTTTAGTACTTCCTCTATGTACATCTTCTGTGAAAGTCCTAGCATCCTATTCGGTCTATCCCTATAGACCTTAATTCCTAGAATAAAGGATGCTTCACCTAGGTCTTTCATGGAGAATTCCTTGGACAACCATATTTTGACTGTCGTCAATCATGGGAATATCATTCCCAATAAGGAGGATGTCATCCACGTACAATACGAGGAAGACAACAGCGCTCCCACTGACCTTTTTGAAGACACGGTTTCTCTTCATTTTTGATGAAACCAAACATTTTGATCACATCATTGAAATGAGTGTTCCAGCTCCGAGATGCTTGCTTAAGTCCATATATGGACCTTTGCAGCTTGCAAACCTTGTGATCAGTATCACTGGATGTGAAACCTAGCGGCTGTTCCATATAGATATCTTCCTCAAGATATCCATTTAAGAATGCCATTTTCACGTCCATTTGCCATATTTCATAATCGAAATAGGCTGCAACGGCAAGCAATGTGCGGATGGATTTTAGCATAGCCACTGGGAAAAAGGTATCCTGATAGTCAATGCCTTCGCGTTGACTATAACCTTTTGCCACTAGTCTAGCCTTGAATGTCTCCACATTCCCATCTGCACCAATCTTTCTCTTGAAGATCCATTTACACCCAATAGGTACTATACCTTCTGGTGGATCTACCAAGGTCCAGACTTGGTTTGAGTGCATCGAGTCAATTTCTGACTGCATTGCCTCTAGCCATTTCTCGGAGTCGATATCTGATATCGCCTCGTTGTAGGTTTTGGGATCATCACCATGAGCACCATTACCTACGAGGAACATTTTCTCTACTTTCCTCTGAAATAATACCTAAGTATCTTTCAGGGGGATGGGAAAACTCTTTTCCGATCTACGAGGTGGAGGAGGTAGTGTTCTTATTGGCTCAACCTGATTTGGTTCCAATTGGTCCTTAGCTCGTTGTACTTGTGAGACTTTCTCATCAAGCTTAATCTGCTTTCCAATGCCGCTATCTTGAATAAACTATTTTTCAAGAAAGATGGCATGTCGACTCACAATCACATTGTGGTCTTCTGGAATGTAGAAATAGTATCCTAATGACTCTTTAGGATATCCTATGAATCGAGCTCTAAAGGACCTAAACTCTAACTTGTCCGCTTGTTGTCTTTTGACATGAGCCGGACAACCCCAAATTCTGAGATGACTCAGACTTGGTTTCTTACCGTGCCATATCTCATACGGTGTGGTAGGAACGGTTTTAGAGGGAACCCTATTCAGTAGATAAATTGAAGTTAACAATGAGTGTCCCCAAAGAAAATCAGGGAGGTCTGTGAAGCTCATCATGGATCGGACCATATCCAATAGAGTCCGATTTCTCCATTCTGAAACTCCGTTGAGTTGAGGTGTTCCTGGTGGAGTCCATTGAGAGACTATGCCATTTTTCTTGAGATAGTCTAGGAATTTTCGGCTAAGGTATTCACCTCCTCGATCTGATCGAAGAACCTTAATGGGTTTTTCAGTTTATTTTTCTACTTCATGTCTGAATTCTTTGAACTTTTCAAAAGCTTCAGACTTGTGTCTCATAAGATACACATACCCATACCTAGACAGATCATCGGTAAAGGATAATGAAGTAGACAAAATTGCCTCTAGCCGGCACATCAAATGGGCCGCACACATCAGTATGTACTAGGGCAAGGAGATCTGTGGCCCTTTCCCCATGTCCAACAAAAGGGAGTTTAGTCATTTTGCCTTGAAGACAAGATTCACAAGTTGGATATGACTCGAAAGTCAATGGACTCAATAGCCCATTTTTCTCCAATTTGTTGATCCTATCTTCTGCTATATGACCTAATCTCAGGTGCCATAGATATCTATCGTTTGGACTATCCCTAGGTCGTTTGGCATTCACGTTTTGCTCGATAGTTAGAATAGGTACATCAATATGTAGCTGATAAAGACCATTAATAAGGAAACCATTTGCAATTTTATTTCTTTCATAAAGAATGTTACAATGGTCCTTAAAGAAGGTAATCACATAGCCTTCTAGTGCTAAGCATGAAACAGAAATCAAATTCCTGCTAGCTGCAGGCACATAATAACAGTCTTTCAAAACTAAGTCTAAACCAGATGGTAATCGAAGAGGGTATGTTCCCACGGCCACTGCAGCAACTCTTGCTCCATTACCGATGCGTAGGATCATGTCTCCATCCCTCAGCCTCCTGCTATCCTCAAGACCCTGCATGGAAGTGCACAGATGAGCACTAGAACCAGAGTCAAGCACCCAACTGGATGCAGAAGAAACCGTAAGGTTAGACTCAATAACGAGCATACCTCCAGAAGGACCTTCCTTCTTGTTCTTCAGGGTGGCCAGGTAAGTAGGGCAGTTCCGCTTCCAATGGCCGTCGCTGTTGCAATGGAAACACTTTCCTTTGACATCGGCCTTCTTCTTCGGCTCTGTCTTCTTCTTCTTTCCTCCTTCCACCTTCTGCTTTTTCGCAGACTTCTTTTTCTTTCCATAAGACTTTCTTTTGGAAGAAGTCCATTCCATAGCAAGAACTGAGCCTTTAGAACCTTTCATAGAAAGCTCAGCGGTGACCAGCATGTTCATTAATTCGGCCAAGGAAATTTTGAAGTTTATGCATGTGGTAATTCATGATGAATTGCCCATATGCATCAGTCAAGGATTGCAGAATAATATCGTTCTGCAGATCCAAGTCTAACTTCACACCGAGCTTCTCAAGCTCTTCCATGTCCTTGATCATCATCAGACAGTGATCTTGGACTGACTGCCCATCACGCATCTTAGCCTTAAAAAGTCATTTCGTGACTTGATACTTGGCTGCGCGACTCTGTTCACCAAACATCTCCTGCAGGTGAGCCAACATTTGGCGAGCAGTCCCGATATCTTCATGTTGGCGCTGGAGCTCATCAGACATCGAGCCCAACATGTAATATCTGGCCTTATTATCTTCGTCTATCCATTTTTTCAGAGATGCTCTCTGTTCAAGTGGATGGACGGGCTGGTAAGGTGGGAGGGTCCTGGTCCAATACATGGGTTAACTTCTCGAAACCCAAAATAATTTTGTAGTTCCTGAGCCAATCTTTATAATTGGGTCCGGTCAGTCTATGTGTGTCCAGGATACGTGCTAATGGGTTGGATGCAGACATTTTTCCTGTAGAGAGTCAAAGATTCTAGTTAGATACTGTAATTATGACTTGACCAATTTATTTAGAATTTTATTTTTAAACAAATTAGCTCCCACTATTTTCTCGGATCCCTACACTCCCTCTGTAGAGATGCAAAAATCTCCACGATTAATGATTTCTAGTGGGTGGTGCGGTCTCACCAACTGACTCATCACCTCACCTAACAGTTATTGGTGATGGGTTAGCCAATGAGTGAACAACTCTTGTTCAATGATTCTCTAATCATGGTGCACCCAAACTTGGTCTCTAATTCATGAATCTCACCGTATCCAGAATATTGATCCACTCCTTAGTTAAGTCAGACCCACCATTTGCATAGACTGGATTCCTAATTGAGTCTCTCACCGTATCCAAAATATTGAGCCCAACTCATCCTCCAGCCCATAGCATCCAATGCCTAATAGACATGGTTGCATCTTTTTGGTGCAACTGAGCCACTGTATCCAGTCGAGAACAATCAACCCCGGAAAAGGGCCCGCACATCTACAATGGTGGAAGACCTCAGACTTAATCTTTTCTTAGGGAGAATTGATTCAGGTCTCATTAAACTAGACTTGTCATAGTCATAACAATTATGACTAACCTAGTGGCATGGGTTAGCTCGGATTATTGACCACCTCAAATCAGAACTGAGTCAACAGATATGGCCAGGTAAGTGAGACCGGTGGAAGGGATATGCCATTAACTCGTACAAGAATGCATTCAGGTCGAGTAGCTTCCAATTAAAAATCAGTCGGTCGTATGTGCCAAACTTACCTTAGACACCAAATTGTTGAGTCAGAACCAATTGGGTTAGCCTACAATCCAGACTCTAACCTCTGAGCCTAATTAGGTCTTGCTTGATCGTGACTCGATCTTGACCCAGACTTAATCCTATTAGGCTGGTCAATTTAAGCATTGTTGATCCCATCTAACCAACTCTTGATTCGGTTTGATCAACCGCTTAGACCTAATTGAGCTACCCAAGCCCGAACCCAGTATTATGAATATGTCTTAGATCTAAAATTCTCAATTTTAGACCTAATTAATATTTCATAATCTTAATTCTTAATTAAGTAGGGTTCATAAATAAAATATGCACAATAAATCCTAGGGATTTCAGGATCTAGGGTTTTGCAGAAAGTAAGTTTTAGATTTTCTGATTAAGGACGAACGCGCAGCACCCCTACACATCATAAGAACACCCCATCGGATGGAAGGAGAGGGCCTTTAAATCCTTCTTCGTTCTTATGATCGGACGGCCAAGAGGAACGCCTTAATCAGGAACATGTAATACTACAAAACAGTTTTAGATCTATATCATATATCTCATATACAAATTAGATCTAATCATGGCATATTTTGCATACATCTCATGTATCGAATCATGCATATTTTTAGATCTAAATTATCTCATAATAATCTAAAAAATTAGATTTAAATTGATCTTATCAAAATAAACTCTAATCTAGATAACTATGTAGAACTATTCTACAACTAGTCTAGACATGCATCAATCATATCTCATATGATGTTTAAAATTAAATAATTTTTATTTACTATTTTTTAGATGTTATTATAATAATTATAATATCAAAAAATAGTAAATAAATAGATCTAAAATATGATTTAATCAAATTAAATTATAAACATGCAAGACTATTCTATAGAACTATTCTATTTTAGAACTAGTCATGCATATTTTCTAATCTTAGATCCAAATCATTTAATTTTAATTTTTTCTGATTTCAGATCTGATCACATCTCATGTGATATCTAAAATTATTTAATTATTAATTAAAATAAATTTAAAATTAGATCTAAATACTTTAGAACCTTGGCTCTGATACCAGTTGAAGAAAAATCCTGATTTTCCGGACAAGATTCGTTCAGATCTGATCGGATCAAGAGATATATTTCAAAAAAAAAAAATTTCATCTAAATTAGATCTAGAATGTTTTAGATCTGATTATTATTATTATAATCATTAAAATAAAAAGAGATAAATTAAATCAGATTTAATTTACCTTGATGTAGGGTAATCCTATTATCCGTTGATGATCCTATAAGCAGCGGAAGGTTCTAGATCTAGCCACGCAAGTGCTTGGCCTCTATCAGTATCCACTCAGGCTAGATCTGGAGATCCTCTTCTTTTCTATCACATCTTCAGAAATTAGATTTGGATCTGATCTAGACGATCTTCAAAATAACTTTCGAAGATCAGCAGTTGTCCTTTACAGTAGCACTGCCGTCTAGCTTTCTGTCGCCTTTCTCTCATCTAAATTGCACCAACTAAGATCCCAAACTACTTTGGGCATGGAGAGTAGAGGGAAAAGATGGACTTGGCATGGAGGAGGAGGGAGAGGCAGCCTTGAGGCATAGGGAATTACATTGCTTTTTGAGTTGGGTGCAGGGTCTTATTTATAGACTATGCATGATCCAACTCCTCTTCTTCCCAACCAATCATAACTCTTTATGAAATTAGATCTAAATCTGATTGGTGAGAATAGAATCCCTTAGATTCATCCTTAAATGGTGCCTAAGACCAGTCAAAGTTGGTTCTTAGGAGGAGTCTAATCAGAATCCAAAAAGGAGATGGAGTCCCTATCTAATAGGGACTCCTGGGCGCCTCTAGCTTGGGCGCACACCACCCTTGGCATGCGCCCTCCTCCTTGTCAGGTTCTGATAGGGGGACAAGCCCCCACCAGCTCTCCAATAGGTGCATGACATGTGGACAAAAGTCAAAGTGTCAATGGTCAACATTTGACCAGTCAAAGGTCAACTTTTGACCAAAGTCAAAGGATGAGAAATGGCAGGTGATCAAAAATAGTAGGTATTATCTTACAAAATAAGACAATCCTTTTCTGACCTGGTCAGGATCCAGTCAGACCAAGTGAAGGCCTATGATCGAGCACAAACTCCTTTGGCTCAGTCAGGACAACTATCTATGATAGTAAAAGAAGAACGTTAGGTTCAATCGAGTGCTAGCACGATTTTCTTGAACCTAATTGAATCTCATTCAGATCAATTGAACTGGATCAATTCAATTGATGATCATCAAATTCAAACCCTTGTTTGTGTGACCTAGTTAGGTTCAGTTCTGTATGGTAATGGGATATGTCATGATCTCTATCATCGACATCATCGAAACTCCTTTCGATGGATCAGAACTCTTCTGATTCGAACAGCTAGAATGATCGATCATCTAAATCATTCTAATTGCTCCCAAAATCCACCAGTGACACCTAGCAGTATATGGTGGCAACCCATCAGAGCTGAATATGAACCTCTTGGTGCAGCTACCTGTGTGATTAAGTTCTTCTATCTTGAGCCTCGATCAGATTAGGGTTAAGGTGAACTCGTCAAACCCTAGTTTCTATCATATGATGTAATCATTCGATTCAAGTTCGATGTGAAAACCTAAATAGAAACTCTTTCTATTATTTCACTCTGCCATGGCCATGGGCTTCTGGACTTGATTCTCATGATCATCATAGGGCTGCTCCTTTACCACCGAGGTAGATAGATTCCATCTTGATGCAATCCAATTCCTACAATGAACATGCTATAGCCAACATACACCTCAGGATTCCGAATGGCTAGGAGACCGAGTTATGGTGTAGTCAAACTATAACACCCTCAAGGTGAACTATCGATGCACCTCAGATCAAAGAATCAGACACACCACTGCAGCATCGAGTCAGTCATTGACGAGAAGGTAGACTTCCTAATGACTACTCGAGGTGGTCATGCTCAGTGCCCTTATTAACGAGTACCTATACTCTCACTCCAGTGTCTCTACATGTAGACTCAAGACTCATCTACTAAAGAGTAGCGATTGTACACCAACCTTCCAGATCAATCACCATCCTCATGATGATCCTATGGTCGGAAGTATTTTATGAGTTAATAATGATTATTCATGTCTTAAATTTTTAACTCTTGAAAATATGAATTATCATTATTATTAACTCAAAGGATGTATCACAGACACTAAATACACATATGTGATAGAAAATAACCCATTTTATTGATTATAGTTAAAATTATAATTTTGCCCCTAGAAGTGTATTACAAGTGTCAGCCAATTCTGGCTTCTAGGGCACATATATCTAACATATGCAACATAACTTTCCGTTATGCCAGGGCAACCTTATGTCAGGGCAATAGAGATTGAAAATATATAAAGTAAAAATTTTTATTTTCAAATAAGTTTCAAACAAATTAGTCTTAACCTAAGATCAGCCTAGACCTAGATAGCTCGTAACTATTCCAAGTCAGCCTTCGAGCACTCCAAGTGTAAGATCAGCCAATCAACTGGCCAGGTAAGTATAAAGTCGGTGGGAGTTCCCCCGCTGCTTGCCTTAGACATCAATTATGCTTGGTCAGGTAAGCAAACAGAACCAATTAAGTAACCACCTTCCTTCGAGCCTAGTCGTCCCTGAATCACTTTTCTAGACATCAGTTGAGTTGATTAATCCTAACCCATTTCAACTCTAAGATTTTCTTGTCCTATTGAGCTCGAATATTCTTAAGGATCGATGTCTAATTGATTTTAAGAGTTAAGGTTTGGGTTAATGCAATATCAGCATTGGCCCCACCTTATCTTGTTTAGTGAGTTGTGCCCTTAAATTGATTCAATATGATATGCATATTCAGATTTTCAAGCAAGAGGTTCTATGCATTTTAAAGTAGATGCATTCAACTAATTGAATTCTGAAAGGCTTACCTTGCCTCCAACAATCACCAAAAAAATAAATTAATTAATTAAAATTGATACGATGGATGCTCTAAATAATTAGGATTTCTAATTTTCTGATGACATTTTTAATTAGATTTAAGTAGGTAATTTTTAATTAATTTAAAAATAAAGTAAATATTAAAAATAAGGAAAGAGATTTAGGATTTAGGAATGATCTCACCAAATATGATTGAAAGTTTTGTTCGTGCCCTAATCTTCTTAGTTCTTTTCTCTTTTTTTTTAGCAAAATAAATAAGAAAAATAATTAGTAGGCAATAAAAAAAATCAAAGAAATGAGAAAATTTTAATTTTTATGCCTCCCCGACAACGATGCCAAAAACTTAATAGGAACGCGATGTTGTTGTGAAGACACCGTGTTTATCAGTTTAAATTCGACTTTTTTAAATTAAAAGTTATGAAGAGAGTAGTGAGTTTGGTTGAATCCACAAAGAGGCAATAACTTAATTCTAAAATTTTTAATTTTTTTCTTATAAAAAAAAGAAAAGAAAGATTTTTGAAAAGAAAATTAAAGTGAAAAATAAATTTATAAATAAAAGTAGAATTTAAATTGTGCAAAAATAAGCTTAGAACTAAGATCTATTATTTAGATCTTAGCGGCTACTTACAATTAAAGAGCAGTAAAGAATAATTAATTTAAAGAGCTAGAATTATAAAGAGCAATAAAGCTTTCTTTATTAAAATTAAAATTCAAATGCAGAATTTAAATACAAAAAATTAAAGAAAAGAAAAGAGAAAAGAAAACTAGAAGGAGATCGCAGATCAGCGTGGGCATGGAGATGGCATAGAAGACTGGCTCTTCTTCTTAGTACTGTAGCTTTGAAGCAACTTTAAACCCTGAGCTTGGCTTCCCTCTCATCAGATCTATTGATTTCTGGAGGCCTACGATCCTTTTTATAGAGCTAAGAGGGTTGGAGAGTTTTTTTCTAAGCAATGTGGGACTAAAGGGCTCTTTGATCATTGAAATATAGAAAAATTTGAGTAAAAATTGGATTAAAAAGAGTCCTGGATGAATTCTAGTACTCTGGATGAAATCTGATCCTTAATAGGAATCCAATGGACCAAAAATCATCAAAATCAAATGTGTATCAACCCAAATTAGGTCAGATTAAATTCTAGCCGTTCAATTATGCGTCGATGGAGGAAATCTGATCGCAAATCATGCGTTGATAGTTTGATCACCGTTGAAAGCTTTCTGGACCATCGGATCGAAGCTGGAATCAAGCGCTGCCATCCGATGGTGATCCGGATGAAATCAGAAACCAAATTAGAGTTGGAATAAACCTTGACCGTCCGATCTTAACCGTGAGCAACCACCACCGCACGATCGTGCATTTACTGCTCCCATGGACCTCATGAACCGGCTGCACCGCACACCATAGCCAATCAGCGCTCGTTGCTTTAATGCAAAATTACTTTTTTGCCCTGTAGACTGCGATGGATTACTGTAAACCCTTTAAGGGTCTAGGTCTGCCACATGTCACTCTATGATTCGTCGATTTCTGCTGGCGGTCCATGCCTGGATGATGGA
Source organism: Cocos nucifera (assembly GCA_006176705.1). Lineage (NCBI taxonomy): Eukaryota > Viridiplantae > Streptophyta > Magnoliopsida > Arecales > Arecaceae > Cocos > Cocos nucifera. The sequence goes on from QRFJ01000999.1 coordinate 63,539, forward strand.
TGAAGGGAAATCCTGATTTTTCGATCCAGGTTCGTTCAGATCTGATCAGATCAAGAGATATATTTCAAAAAAAAAAATTTTTGATCTATATCAGATCTAAAATATTTTAGATCTAATTCTTATTATTTTAATAAATAAAATAAAATAAGGATAAATTAAATCAAATTTAATTTACCTGATTTCGGTAATCCAATTATCCGTTGATGATCTTGTTTGCAGCGGAAGGTTCTGGATCTAGCCATGCAAGCGCCTGGCCTCTACCGGTATCCACTCAGGCTGGATCTGGAGATCCTCTTCTTCTCTATCATGCCTCCAAAAATCAGATCTGGATCTGATCTGGAGGATCTTCAAAACTCCTTTTGAAGATCAGCAGTCGTTCCTTTGCAGCAGTGCAGCCTTCTAGCTTTAACTTGCCTTTCTTTGATCTGGATCGCACCAACCAAAATCCAAAACTTCTTTTGGACGTGGAGAGCAAGGGGAGAAGGTGGGTTTGGCATTGAAAAAGAGGGGAGAGGAAGCCTTGGGGCGTGGGGAATTGTGATTCAATCATAATCTAAGTTGGGCGCAGGGTCTTATTTATAGACTGACTGTGATCCAACTTCTCTTCTTCCCAACCAATGACAACTCTTTGTAAAATCAGATCTAAATCTGATTGGTGGGAATAGAGTCCCCTGGATTCCTCCTTAGAGGGTGCCTAAGACCAGTCAAAGTTGGTTCTTAGGAGAACTCTAATTGGAATCCAAAAGGGAGATGGAGTCCTTGTCCAACAAGGACTCCTAGGCGCTTCCAACTTGGGCATGCGCCTAGGGTGGCGTGCGCCCTCTTCCATGCCAGGTTCTGGTAGGGGGACAAGCCCCCACCAGCTCTCTAATTGATGCATGACATGTGGTCAAAAGTCAAAGTGTCAATGGTCAACATTTGACTAGTCAAAGGTAGACTTTTGACCAAAGTCAAAGAACAAGAAATGGTAGGTGACCAAAAATGGAAGGTAATGTCTTACAAAATAAGACAACCTTTTCTGACTTGGACAACCTCCAGTCAGACCATATGAAGGCCTCTGATTGAGCAGGAACTCCTTTGGCTCATACAGGATAACTTATTTATGATAGCAAAAGAAGAACGTTAGGCTCAATCGAGTGCTAGCACGATTTTCTTGAACCTAATTGAATCTCATTCAGATCAATTGAACTGGATCAGTTCAATTGATGATCACCTAGATTCAAACCCTTGTTTGTGTGACCTAGTTAGGTTCAGTTCTGTATGGTAATGGGATATGTCATGATCTCTATCATCGACATCATCGAAACTTCCTTTCGATGGATCAGAACTCTTCTGATTCGAACAGCTAGAATGATCGATCATCTAAATCATTCTAATTGCTCCCAAAATCCACCAGTGACACCTAGTAGTATATGGTGGCAACCCATCAGAGCTGAATGTGAATCTCTTGGTGCAGCTACCTGTGTGATTAAGTTCTTCTATCTTGAGCCCCGATCAGATTAGGGTTAAGGTAAACTCGTCAAACCCTAGTCTCTGTCATATGATGTAATCATTCGATTCAAGTCCGACGTGAAAATCTAAATAGAAACTCTTTCTATTATTTCACTCTGCCATGGCCATGGACTTCTGGACTTGATTCTCATGATTATCATAGGGCTGCTCCTCTACCACCGAGGTAGATAGATTCCATCTTGATGCCATCCAGTTCCTACAATGAACATGCTATAGCCAACATACACCTCAGGATTTCATATGGCTAGGAGACCGAGTAATGGTGTAGTCAAACTATAACACCCTCAAGGTGAACTGCCGATGCACCTCAGGTCAAAGAACCAGACACACTACTGCAGCATCGAGTCAGTCATTGACGAGAAGGTAGACTCCCTAATGACTACTCGAGGTGGTCACGCTCAGTGCCCTCGTTCTCTAACGAGTATCTGTAGTCTCACTCCAGTGTCTCCACATCGTAGACTCAAGACTCATCTACTAAGAAGAAGCGATTGTACACCAACCTTCCAGATCAATCACCATCCTCGTGATGGTCCTATGGTCGGGGAGCATTTTATTAGTTAACAATGATTATTCATGTCTTAAATTTTCAACTCTTGAAAATATGAATTATCATTACCATTAACTCAAAGGATGTATCACAGACACTAAATACGCATATGTGATAGAAAATAACCCATTTTATTGATATTAGTCAAAATTATAATTTTGCCCCTAGAAGTGTATTACAAGTGTCAGCCAATTCTGGCTTCTAGGGCACATATATCTAACAAACTCCCACTTGTCCTAAATCCAATTGGCTACAAGTCTAAGTCCCATCTTCTCAAGGTGGGCTTCGATCTTCTGCTGGTCCAACGGATTTGTAAGTGGGTCTACCATATTATCTGTGGAGTTGATTCTCTTGACCTCGACGTAACCCTTCTCGAGGTAATCGCATGAGGTGGTATCGTTGCTCAATATGCTTGGATTTCTAGTGAGACCTCGGCTCCTTAGCAAGGGCTATGGCGCCATTGTTGTCGCAGTATAGAGGAATGGCATTTGATGGCATTACTCCGATTTCTGCAGCAAACTTCTTATACTAAAATGCTTCCTTCACAGCCTCTGATGCAGCGATATATTCTGCTTCCGTGGTGGAATCTTCTATCACCATTTGCTTGGAACTCTTCCAGCTGACAGCACCACCATTGCACACAAACAGACTCCCAGATGTCGACTTTCGATCATCTATATCGGACATGAAATTCGAGTCTGTGTATCCCTGGACTTGGAGTTCTCCATTACCAAAGACCAACATCATATCCTTAGTTCTTCTTAAGTACTTAAGGATACATTTCACAGAAGTCCAGTGTTCTTCACCTAGATTTGACTGATATTTTCTTGTGACACTCACAGCATGGGCTATATCAGGTCGTGTACATAGCATGGCATACATGAGGCTCCCTATTGCAGAGGCATAAGGGATCTTGCTCATGCGTTCTATTTTCTCAGGTGTGCTAGGGCACATCTTCTTGGAAAGATGAATACCATGTCTGAAGGATATCAATCCCCTCTTAGAGTTTTTCATACTAAACCTCTTTAGTACTTTCTCTATGTACATCTTCTATGAAAGTCCCAGCATCCTATTCGGTCTATCCCTATAGACCTTAATTCCTAGAATAAAGGATGCTTTGCCTAGGTCTTTCATGGAGAATTCCTTGGACAACCATAATTTGACTGTTGTCATCATGGGAACATCATTTCCAATAAGGAGGATGTCATCCACGTACAATACGAGGAAGACAACAGTGCTCCCACTGACCTTTTTGAAGACACACGGTTCCTCTTCATTTTTGATGAAACCAAATGTTTTGATTACATCATTGAAATGAGTGTTCCAGCTCCGAGATGCTTGCTTAAGTCCATATATGGACCTTTGCAGCTTGCAAACCTTGTGATCAGTATCACTGGATGTGAAACCTAGCGGCTGTTCCATATAGATATCTTCCTCAAGATATCCGTTTAAGAATGCTGTTTTCACGTCCATTTGCCATATTTCATAATCGAAATAGGCTGCAACGGCAAGCAATGTGCGGATGGATTTCAGCATAGCCACTAGGGAAAACGTATCCTGATAGTCAATGCCTTCGCGTTGACTATAACTTTTTGCCACTAGTCTAGCCTTGAATGTCTCCACATTCCCATCTGCACCAATCATTCTCTTGAAGATCCATTTACACCCAATAGGTACTATACCTTCTGGTGGATCTACCAAGGTCTAGACTTGGTTTCAGTGCATCGAGTCAATTTCTGACTGCATTGCCTCTAGCCATTTCTCAGAGTCGATATCTGATATCGCCTCGTTGTAGGTTTTGGGATCATCACCATGAGCACCATTACCTACGAGGAACATTTCTTCTACTTTCTCTGAAATAATACCTAAGTATCTCTCAGGGGGACGGAAAACTCTTTCCGATCTATGAGGTGGAGGAGGTAGTGTTCTTATTGGCTCAACCTAATTTGGTTTCAATTTGTCCTTAGCTCGTTGTACTTGTGAGACTTTCTCATCAAGCTTGATCTGCCTTCCAATGCCGCTATTTTGAATAAACAATTTTTCAAGAAAGATGGCATGTCGACTCACAATCACATTGTGGTCTTCTAGAATATAGAAATAGTATCCTAATGACTCTTTAGGATATCCTATGAATCGAGCTCTAAAGGATCTAAACTCTAACTTGTCCACTTGTTGTCTTTTGACATGAGCCGGACAATCATAATTCTGAGATGACTCAGACTTGGTTTCTTACCATGCCATATCTCATACGGTGTGGTAGGAACGGTTTTAGAGGGAACCCTATTTAGTAGATAAATTGAAGTTAACAATGAGTATCCCCAAAGGAAATCAGGGAGGTCTGTGAAGCTCATCATGGATCGAACCATATCCAATAGGATCCGATTTCTCCATTCTGAAACCCCGTTGAGTTGAGGTGTTCCTGGTGGAGTCCATTGAGAGACTATGCCATTTTTCTTGAGATAGTCTAGGAATTCGCAGCTAAGGTATTCACCTCCTCGATCTGATCGAAGGACCTTAATGGGTTTTTCAGTTTGCTTTTCTACTTCATGTCTGAATTCTTTGAACTTTTCAAAAGCTTCAGACTTGTGTCTCATAAGATACGCATACCCATACCTAGATAGATCATCGGTAAAGGTAATGAAGTAAACAAAATTGCCTCTAGCCAGCACATCAAATGGGCTGCACACATCAGTATGTACTAGGGCAAGGAGATCTGTGGCCCTCTCCCCATGTCCAACAAAAGGGAGTTTGAGACAAGATTCGCAAGTTGGATATGACTTGGAAGTCAATGGACTAAATAGCCCATTTTTCTCCAATTTGTTGATCCTATCTTCTGCTATATGACCTAATCTTAGGTGCCATAGATATCTATCATTTGGACTATCCCTAGGTCATTTGACATTCACGTTTTGCTCGATAGTTAGAACAGGTACATCAATATGTAGCTGATAAAGACCATTAATAAGGAAATCATTTGCAATTTTATTTCTTTCATAAAGAATGTTACAATGGTCCTTAAAGAAGGTAATCACATAGCCTCCTTGTGCTAAGCATGAAACAGAAATCAAATTCCTGCTAGCTGCAGGCACATAATAACAGTCTTTCAAAACTAAGTCTAAACCAGATGGTAATCGAAGAGGGTATGTTCCCACGGCTACTGCAGCAACCCTTGCTCCATTACTGATGCGTAGGATCATGTCTCCATCCCTCAACCTCCTGCTATCCTCAAGACCCTGCATGAAAGTGCACAGATGAGCACTAGAACCAGAGTCAAGCACCCAACTGGATGTAGAAGAAACTGTAAGGTTAGACTCAATAACGAGCATTCCTCTAGAAGGACCTTCCTTCTTATTCTTCAGGGTGGCCAGGTAAGTAGGGCAGTTCCGCTTTCAATGGCCGTCGCTGTTGCAATGGAAATACTTTCCTTTGACATCGGCCCTTTTCTTTGGTTCTGCCTTCTTCTTCTTTGCTCCTTCCACCTTCTGCTTTTTCGCAGACTTTTTTTTCTTTCCATAAGACTTTCCTTTGGAAGAAATTCATTTCATAGCAAGAACTGAGCCTTTAGAACCTTTCATAGAAAGCTTAGCGGTAACCAGCATATTCATTAATTCGGCCAAGGAATTTTGAAGTTTATGCATGTGGTAATTCATGATGAATTGCCCGTATGCATCAGTCAAGGATTACAGAATAATATCATTATGTAGGTCCAAGTCTAACTTTCACACCGAGCTTCTCAAGCTCTTCCATGTCCTTGATCATTGTCAGACAGTGATCTTGGACTGACTACCCATCACGCATCTTAACCTTAAAAAGTCATTTCGTGACTTGATACTTGGCTGTGCGACTCTGTTCACCAAACATCTCCTGCAGGTGAGCCAACATTTGGCGTGCAGTCCCGATATCCTCATGTTGGTGCTGGAGCTTATCAAACATCGAACCCAACATGTAATATCTGGCTTTATTATCTTCGTCTATCCATTTTTCCAGAGACGCTCTCTATTCAATGGATGGATGGACTGGTAAGGTGGGAGGATCCTGGTCCAGTACATGGGTTAACTTCTCAAAATCCAAAACTATTTTATAGTTCCTGAGCCAATCTTTATAATTGGGTCTAGTCAGTCTATGTGTGTCCAGGATACATGCCAATGGGTTGGACGCGGATATTTTTCTGTAGAGAGTCAAAGATTCTAGTTAGATACTATAATTATGACTTGACCAATTTGTTTAGGGATTTTATTTTTAAACAAATTAGCTTCCACTATTTTCTCGGATCCCTACACTCCCTCTGTAGAGATGCGAAAATCTCCACGATTAATGATTTTTAGTGGGTGGTGCAATCTCACCAACTGACTCATCACCTCACCTAACAGTTATTGGTGATGGGTTAGCTAATGAGTGAACAACTCTTGTTCAATGATTCTCTAATCATGGTGCACCCAAGCTTGGTCTTTAATTCATGAATCTTACCGTATTCGAAATATTGATCCACTCCTTAGTTAAGTCAGACCCACCATTTGCATAGACTGAGTTCCTAATTGAGTCTTTCACCATATCATAAATATTGAGCCCAACTCATCCTCCAGCCCATGGCATCCAATGCCTAATAGACATGGTTGCGTCTTCCTGGTGCAACTGAGCCACTGTATCCAGCTGAGAATAATCAACCTTGGGAAGGGCCCGCACATCTACAATGGTGGAAGACCTCAGACTTAATCTTTTCTTAGGGAGAATTGATTCAGGTCTCATTAAACTAGACTTGTCATAGTTATAACAATTATGACTAACCTAGTGGCATGGGTTAGCTCGGATTATTGACCACCTCAGATCAGAACTGTGTCAACAGATATGACCAGGTAAGTGAGACCGGTGGAAGGAATATGCCATTAACTCATACAAGAATGCATTCAGGTCGAGTAGCTTCCAATTAAAAATCAGTCGATCGTATGTGCCAAACTTACCTTAAACACCAAATTATTGAGCCAGAATCAATTGGGTTACCCTACAATCCAAACTCTAACCTTTGAGCCTAATTAGGTCTTGCTTGATCGTGACTCGATCTTGACCCAGACTTAATCCTATTAGGTCGGTCAATTTAAGCATGTTGATCCCATTTAACCAACTCTTAATTCGGTTTGATCAACCGCTTAGACCTAATTGAGCTACCCAAGCCAGAACCCAGTATTATGAATATGTCTTAGATCTATAATTCTCAATTTTAGACCTAATTGATATTTCATAATCTTAATTTTTAATTAAGTAGGGTTCATAAACAAAATATGCACAATAAATCCTAGGGTTTCAGGATCTAGGGTTTTGCAGAAAGTAAGTTTTGGATTTCTGATTAAGGACGAACATGCAGCACCCCTATACATCATAAGAATTACCCATCAAATGGAAAGAGAGGGCCTTTAAACTCTTCTTCGTTCTTATGACCGGACGGCCAAGAGGAATGCCTTAATCAGGAACATGCAATACTACAAAATAATTTTAGATCTATATCATATATCTCATATATAAATCAGATCTAATCATGGCATATTTTGCATACATCTCATGTATCGAATTATGCATATTTTCAGATTTAAATTATCTCATAATAATCTAAAAAATTAGATTTAATTTGATCTAATCAAAATAAATTCTAATCTAGACAACTATGTAGAACTATTCTACAACTAGTCTAGACATGCATCAATCATATCTCATATGATGTTAAAATTAAATAATTTTATTTGTTGTTTTCAGATGTTATTATAACACTTATAATATTAGAAAATAGTAAATAAAAGGATCTAAAATATGATTTAATCAGATTAAATCAAAAACATGCAAGACTATTCTATAGAACTATTCTATTTTAGAACTAGTCAGGCATATTTCCTAATCTTAGATCCAAATCATTTAATTTTATTTTTTTCTAATTTTAGATCTGATCATATATCATGTGACATCTGAAATTATTTATTTTTTAATTAAAATAAATTTAAAATTAGATCTAAATAATTTATAATCATGGCTCTGATACCAGTTAAAGGAAAATCCTGATTTCCCGATCCAGGTTCGTTCAGATCTGATCAGATCAAGAGATATATTTCAAAAATTTTTCTCTTTGATCTGTATCAAATTTAGGATGTTTTAAATCTAATTCTTATTATTTTAATAAATAAAATAAAATAATGATAAATTAAATCAAATTTAATTTACCTAATTTGGGTAATCCAATTACCCGTTGATGATCCTGTTTACAGCGGAAGGTTTTGGATCTAGCCACGCAAGCCCTGGCCTCTACCGATATCCACTCAGGCTGGATTTGGAGATCCTCTTCTTCTCTATCATGCCTCCAAAAATTAGATCTGGATCTGATCTGAAGGATCTTCAAAACTTCTTTTGAAGATCAGCAGTCGTCCTTTGCAGTAGTGCAGCATTCTAGCTTTAACTTGCCTTTCTTTGATCTGGATCGCACCAACCAAAATCCAAAACTCCTTTTGGACATGGAGAGCTAGGGGAGAAGGTGGGTTTGGCATTGAGGAAGAGGGGAGAGGCAGCCTTGGGGCATGGGGAATTGTGATTCAATCATAATCTGAGTTGGGCGCAGGGTCTTATTTATAGACTGACTGTAATCCAACTTCTCTTCTTCCCAACCAATCACAACTCTTTGTGAAATCAGATCTAAATCTGATTGGTGGGAATAGAGTCCCCTAGATTTCTCCTTAGAGGGTGCCTAAGACCAGTCAAAGTTGGTTCTTAGGAGAACTCTAATTGGAATCCAAAAAGGAGATGGAGTCCTTATCCAACAAGGACTCCTAAGCACCTCCAACTTGGGCACACACCTAGGGTGGCGTGCACCCTCTTCCTTGCCAGGTTCTAGTAGGGGGACAAGCCCCCACCAGCTCTCCAATAAGTGCATGACATGTGGTCAAAAGTCAAAGTGTCAATGGTCAACATTTGACCAGTCAAAGGTAGACTTTTGACCAAAGTCAAAGAACAAGAAATGGCATGTAATGTCTTACAAAATAAGACAATCTTTTCTGACTTAGACAACCTCCAGTCAAACCATATGAAGGCCTCAGATTGAGCACAAACTCCTTTGGCTCAGACAGGACAACTTATTTATGATAGCAAAAGAAGAACGTTAGGCTCAATCGAGTGCTAGCACGATTTTCTTGAACCTAATTGAATCTCATTCAGATCAATTGAACTGGATCAGTTCAATTGATGATCACTAGATTCAAACCCTTGTTTGTGTGACCCAGTTAGGTTCAGTTCTATATGGTAATGGGATATGTCATGATCTCTATCATCGACATCATCGAAACTTCTTTTGATGGATCAGAACTCTTTTGATTCAAACAGCTAGAATGATCGATCATCTAAATCATTCTAATTGCTCCCAAAATCCACTAGTGACACCTAGCAGTATATAGTGGCAACCCATCAGAGCTGAATGTGAACCTCTTGGTGCAGCTACTTGTGTGATTAAGTTCTTCTATCTTGAGCCCCGATCAGATTACGATTAAGGTAAACTCGTCAAACCCTAGTCTCTGTCATATGATATAATCATTCGATTCGAGTCCGATGTGAAAATCTAAATAGAAACTCTTTCTATTATTTCAGTCTGCCATGGCCATGGACTTCTAGACTTGATTCTCATGATTATCATAGGACTGCTCCTCTACCACCGAGGTAGATAGATTCCATCTTGATGCCATCCAGTTCCTACAATGAACATGGTATACCCAACATACACCTCAAGGTTCCATATGGCTAGGAGACCGAGTAATGGTGTAGTCAAACTATAACACCCTCAAGGTAAACTGCCGATGCACCTCAGGTCAAAGAATCAGACACACTACTGCAGCATCAAGTCAGTCATTGACGAGAAGGTAGACTCCCTAATGACTACTTGAGGTGGTCACGCTCAGTGCCCTCGTTCTCTAACGAGTATCTGTACTTTCACTCCAGTGTCTCCACACTATAGACTCAAGACTCATCTACTAAAAAAAAGTGATTGTACACCAACCTTTCGGATCAATCATCATCCTCATGATGGTCCTATGGTCGGGAGCATTTTATGAGTTAACAATGATTATTCATATCTTAAATTTTTAACTCTTGAAAATATGAATTATTATTATCGTTAACTCAAAGGATGTATCACAGACACTAAATACACATATGTGATAGAAAATAACCCATTTTATTCATTATAGTCAAAATTATAATTTTGCCCCTAAAAGTGTATTACAAGTGTCAACCAATTCTGGCTTCTAGGGCACATATATCTAACAATGTACTAGCTGATGGCTTGGTTGGCTGGCTTGAGCCGACTGAGCCATTTTCTCATTTTTATTTATTTTATTTATTTTATTTTTTTAAAAATTCATATCTTCTTCATTTTAGCTCTATTTTGCTCGAAACTTATTTCGTTATGATCAAAAAATTAAGCTCTTTCCATGAATAATAAAATTTTATTTTTTAATTTTTATTAATTTTTAATTATTTTTTAATTAAAAAAAATATAAATTAATCATTAATTTTTTAAAAATTAATATAAATTAATTGATAAATTAATATTTTTATTAGTAAATTTATGATACTTATCACCAGACATATCATGTGGTTGCATCAAGATTAGTGGACCTTTCTGATGGTGATTGGATTATGGTGATCGGCTATCCACACAAGTATCGTGTTCTGAACATGTAGTATAGTAGTAAACAGTTACTGCTATTATTTTAGTTTTTGAACTCAAAGCATGTATATCATATTTAGATCCTAAGTATAAAATTTTTTGATATAATTAGTAGCTTATAATTAGTTAGATTAATTATATTTTTTGCGGCATTTAATAAATTTTTTGAAAAAATTTTGAAAATAAAGCTAGAAACCCTGCACTGAAAATCTTCACATACACTTCAGGATTTTAAATCACTAAGAGATCGAGTTATGGTATAATTAAACTATAATACCCTCAAGATAAATTATCGATATACCTCAGATCAAAGAATCAGACACATAACTATAGCATCAAGCTAGTCATTGACAAGAAGGTAGACTCCTTTATTACTATTCGAGGTGGTCATGCTTAGTGCCCTTATTCTCAATAAGTATCTATACTCTCGCTTTGATGTCTCCACATTGTTGACTCAAGATTTGTCTATCCTAAGAAAGCGATCATATACTAATCTTTTAGATCGATCACCATCCTCATGATGATCCTAACATCAGGAGCAATTTATGAGTTAATTATAACAACACATATCTTAAATTCTCTACTCTTGAGAATATGTGTTATTATATCCATTAATCCAATAGATGTATCACAGACACTTATTATACAAATATGATAGAAAAAATAATTATTTTTATTAATTATAAGTTAAAATTATAAAAATGCCCTTAGAAAGTATTTACAAGTATCAATCAATCTGGCTTCTAGGGCACACATCTAACATTAATGACAAAGGTAAACTTCTCAAACTAGTTCCATGAGTCTTGTTTCAGGCTATAGATGGACTTGTATAGTTTTCAAACACGATGCTCCCCCTATCATTCCAAACCTGGTGGTCAACACATATATACATCTTCATGTAAATCATCATGAAGAAATGCATTGTTGACATCAAGTTAGTATAAGGGCTAGCCATAGATGAATGCAACATCAAGAAGATAATGTACAGTAACTAGTTTGGCAACTGGTGTAGATGTTTGATGATAATCAATGCCTTTGGTTTGTATGTAGCCTTTAGCAACATGGCAAGCTTTATATCGCTAAACAGTATCATTAGATTTATACTAGATTTTATAAACCCATTGCACCTAATGAAAACTTTGCTTGGAGGAAGAGGCACTAAAGCCCATGTCTTATTCTTTTCTCATACTTCTAGTTCGGATAACATGGTTTCTCACCAACAAGGATTTTTAACTGCCTGTGAATAACTAGTGGATTCATCATTAGAGGAGATGGCTGAAAGAAAAGCAAAGTATGAGGGAGTAAATTGATAAAAGTGATATAGAAGGATATAGGATAAGTCATACCTAAATTTGTTATTGGTTGTGAAGAGATGTAGGGTGTATCACAAGAGATCGAGCAAGCATAATTCTAAAGGTATGAAAGACAAGTATGAGTTTGACTAGAATGTTGCAAGGTACTATTAGGAGATTGGGTTTGTTTTGTAGGTTAGTTATGAACATCATCAATTGAAGTAGAGGTTGTGGTCACAACATGATCGTATTCATAATCAAAGGTAGGTAAGGGAACTACATGTCCTGAATGCAAGGCAGGTTTATCTTTAAAAGGAAAGATTGCTTCATAAAATTTAATATCACGTGAAATAAAAATTTGATGGGTTTCAAGATCATAAACCCTATAACCCTTTTAACCAAAAGGATAACCTAAAAAAATACACCAAATAGTCCGTGGAGCAAATTTATGGTGATTATGGGTATGATTATGTGCATAACAAAGACAACCAAAAACACATAATTGGTAATAGTCTGGTGGGCTTTTCAGTAACACTTCATGAGGTGTCTTCTAAATAGGATAGATGAAGGAAAATGATTAATCAGGTATGTTGCAGTGAGAATGCACTCATCGCAGAAAGATAAAGGCAAATAAGCTTCAAAATATAAGGCACGAGCAACTTCAAGAAGGTGATGATGTTTGCATCAACTATTCTATTTTGTTGGGGTGTATCCACATAGCTTAATTGATTGATTATACCATTTTCATGAAAATAAGCATGCATGGATGTGAAATCCCGATCATTATTAGTTTTAATGACCCTAACAGAACAGTTAAATTTGAACCATAGCACAAAATATCTTGATAAAGGTGGAAGCTTCAGATTTGTGTTTCATCCAATAAAGTCAAGTACACCTGAAATAGTCATCTACAATAGTAGAAAAATAATGTGCAGCAGTATGTGAGGGTGTGTTGCCCTAAATATCATAATAAATTAAATTAAAGCCACATTCGCTTCTATTATTACTTAATGGAAATGGATTTTGAGTTAGCCATGATAAATGACAAGTCTTAGGATGAAAATTACTATCAAAAAGGAATTTTAGAAAAACTACTAGAAAGGTAAGATAAATAGACTGAGGAAGGATAAAAAAATTGTGAGTGCCATAACGAAAAAAGACCATATGCCATCGATCATGCTCTTCTAGCATGTGGTTGAACAAAGCGATACACAATTACACACCATCATGAATCTCTCCTACCTCAATCAACTTCTTCAAGGTAAGGTCCTGAATAACATAAAAGGTTGGAAAAAATAGACTAGTATGATTCAAGATGTTGGTTACTTTGCTCACTGATGATAAGTTGAAGTAGAAATTTAGAATGCACAAACATCATGTAGAGATATATCCGATGATAAATGGACCTTGCCGGTATGAGAGATTGGGACACAAGTGCCATTAGATAGTTTAATGGTCTTGGTGTCAAGGCACTCAATGATATTTGTTATATTAGAGAGATTGGATGTCATATGGTCTGAAGCCCCACTATCTATAGCCTAATCATCAGATTCAAGAAAAGTATGGTTTGCAATATCACTTACCATCAAGATTGGCTTAAGATGATTGTTTGTCTTAGTTGAGGAGACTTATGAGTTGTTTGTATTGGCTAGTAGTTAATCTAGGCATGGGAGAAGATTTGGCATCTTTACTAGTAATGTAAGAAACATCATTAGTAGTAGCAGTAACATAAGAATAAGGGACTTGAGTAGCAGGTCCATTTCATTGGTGCTTGATATTCTACTGGGCCTTATTTGAACTATGACTTTATGGTACCAGTTTGGAGGATAGTCAACAAGTTTGTAGCAAGTCTCTTTAGTGTAATTGGGCAGCCCACAATGAGTATAAGTATTTTTTTTTTTTTTTTATCTTTGCTCATATTTTTCTCATCATTGAATCAACTTTCTTTGGCAGTGAGTACCACTGCTTCAATATGAGGCATACTAAAAGAAGCCAATGCTTGTCGTTTTTCTTCTCGATAGACTAAGGAGTAGGCAATGTTCATATTAGGAAAAGGATCCATCGCTAATATTTATATGTGAATGGTGGCAAAATTATCATTCAAACCCATTAAAAATTCTCACATTCAATCATGATAATTAGTTCCTTTGATGGCCACGCTTGCAGTGGGATTGTTGTGTAGGTTCCAAGCTTATCCTAGTAATCTTTAAGAGTAGTAAAGTACGCCATGACCAATTATTGCCTTTATTCATGTAAAGCAATGCCATGATAGAGTTGATAAATCTAGATCTCATTTCCTTGAGAAAACCATTTTTAAAATCCTTCCACATTTCTTGAGCTATATCAAGATATGCAATATTTTGGTTGAGGTCTCCTAAAAAAGAATTGAAAATCCATGAAACAACCATGGAATTGTATTTTTTTTTCCTAAGCTTGGATATCGGAGAGAGGGGTTGATGGTTTTAACAAATATCTATCAACAAAGCAATTCTTGTTTTTGATAAGGAGGGCATTTCTCATGGCTGTTTTTCAAGTGGAATAGTTATCACCATCAGGAAAATAAGACACTAAGGTTATACCTGAATTATCACATGGGAGTAGATAGTATGGAGAAGTGGTAGAGATTTCATTGTTTGGCATGGGTGAGGCTATATGGTGGGATAGAGAGCAAATATATATTTGAATATATTGAAAAAAAAATGTAGAGAGATATATTGACCTAAAAACTTGGCTCTGATATCATGAAGAAAAGACGATTAGAATGGCTTAATTTTATTGAGTATAGCAATGAGGTATGTATATACATCATTTGTACAAATTCAGCATATGTGCAAATCTCATAAATCAATCTTTTGGATTCTATTAGATCCTATAAATCTATCCATAAAAAAGCTACCCAAATTGACCTAGTAAATATGAAAAATATGTTGATAAATGTAGGAAGTTTGAAGAATCTTTAGGATTCTATCAAATCTTGTAAATCAATTCATGATGGAGCTACCCAAATTAATAAAGTAATCATGATAAGTATGCAGGTAAATGTGGAAGGTTTGAAGAATCTCTAGAATTCTATTAGTAGAAAATTTGAAGAATCTTTGGAATTCTATCAATCTCGATGCTAATTTGATAAATTTGCCAGAATTCTTTATTTACCTAATGTCATGGGATGTACATAGTGAATTCTACTCTCATCCTCTATAATTATATAATTAATGTTAGTTTTCATCATTCAATTCTTTTAAAAATTCAATTTATATTCAAATAACATTAGATTTATATTTATATTAGGATAGAAAAAAATATGGATATGAATGTCTAACTTACATTTATATCTTATAGAGCAAATATAGATATACTTAATATCCCATTCGTTTCTATATCTAATTAGAACAAATATGGATATTGCTTTTGGTATCCATGAATATTCATATCTATATCTGCATTCATTAAAAAATATGGATACAATTTACACTCACCCCAATATCCAATTCCTATTTAATTCTTTTCAGCCTGCCCCCTCCCCCTCCTATCCCCAAAGCTACATGGCTCCATCCTTTAGTAAAGCTATGGGCCCCAATTATAGTACTCAGAAGAGGCTCTATACTATATGGAATGAGAGATTGGTATATTTTACTAAATTGATGTGATATATGGTAGAGTTATGATATAAAGCATCTATTACTATATAACGCTGAAGGAAAATCTCATTTTTTGTCATAGGATCGTCTAGATCTGATCATATCTGAGATGAATTTTTTTAAAAAAAAATTCTATGATCTGATCAGATCTAAGAGTTCTCAGATCTGATTATGGTGATCTAATATTAAATACAAAAATTAAATTTAAATAAAAAGCATCTGATGTACCTAATTAGCGTAATCTGATTATCTTGACGATGATCCTGACACTCCTAAGGGTCTAGATCGAGCCACGTACGTGCCTGGCCTCTATCAGAGTCTACTCGGATAGGATTTAGAGGTCTTCTTCTTATGAATCAATGCCCCAAAGATCAGATCTGGATCTAATCTAAAGGTTTTTCAAAAATCTTTCTAAAGAAGCAACAGTCTTCTCTTTCAGCAGTGCTGCCTTCTTTCTGATCTGGGTGCCAATTTTTCTTAGACCACTCTTGGACTTGTGCCCAACTCTTTGGGCATGGAGAAGGAGAGAGGAGATCAGAGGGAGGTATGAAAGAGAGAAGGGTAGTCTTGCAGCATGGTGGATGGGCTAAGAGCTCTCAACCCTAGGCACAAACAGGATTTAAATAGACCTTGCTGCACCATGCAATGCCACATCACCTCGGCCAATCAGAGATCTTTATTTAATCAGATTTAAATCTGATTGGTGGGGTGATGTCATCTAATCATATCAGATAGAGTCTCTTAAAAATCCACTAAAGTTGGCGCCAACACTAGATAAGCCCAGTGAAGTTGGCACCAAAGAGTTTAAGGCCATCAAGTTACCCTGGAGTCCCATTTGTATGGGACTCCATCTTATCCGCATCCCATCTTATCCACATGGGATGCACGCCTAGGGTGGCATGCACCCTCTCTCTTTCCTTTTTTGGCAGAGGGACAAGAGCCCTAAGTACTCTCCAATCGGAGTATGCCACATGACCCTATGTCCAAGTGTCCAGGGTCAATTGTTGACCAATATCCGAAACTAGAAAATGGTAGGCAATAGGAATTGGAAGGTGTTGTCTTAAATTCATCTAATGAATTAAGATAATCCTTTTCTAACCTGGACAAACTCTAGTTAGACTAAGACAAGGTTCCTAAGTGAACTCAAATAGATTTAGCTCAGTTGAGATGAACCGAAATGATTACAGAAAAAGAATGTTAGGCTCAATCATGTGCTAGCATGATTTTTTTAAACCTAATTGGATCTAATCCAAATCAATTGAACTAGATTAGTCCAATTGATGACATCCAGACTCAAATCATTATTTGTGTGATCTAGTTAGGTTTAGTTTCATATGGTAATGAGATATGTCGCGATCTCTGTCATTGACATCATCGAAACATCTTTCGATGGATCAGAACTTTTTTGATTTACATAATTAGAATGATCGATCATCAAGATCATTCTAATTACTTTCAAAATCCACCAGTGATACCTAACAGTATATGATGGCAAGCCATTAGAATCGAAAGTGAATCTCTTAGTGTAGCTACCTATATGATTAGGTTCTTCTATCTTGAGCCCCTATAGGATTAGGATTAAGATGAACTCCTCAAACCCAACATCCGTCATATGAATTAATCATTTGATTCGAGTCCGATGTGAAATCCTAATAGAAACTCTTTCTATCACAAACACTTTAAATACATACTGTGATAGAAAATATTTTTTTTAGGAGACTCTATCTGATATATCTAAAAAGATTTATGATTGATTATTATTAAAACTATTTCAATTACATAAACCTATTTAGATTAGATCTAAAGTAGATTCATGTTTATGTTACTTGCATATTGATTATGAATCAAACATGCAACTTGGTTAATAGAATCATGTTGTAAAAATATTTTACAAACATGAAAACTATTTTCGAAAAGTCAAACCCCAACCCTCAGCCTAAAACTTAATTAAGAATTAAGAAGTTGTTTGATTAGGTTCTAGGATTGTAAATTGAAGATCCTATGACACGAATCATAATACATTGGGTTAATGGGTTAGTGAGGATTAGGTCCATTAATTGAGTTAGACCTAGGATTAGATTAAAGAATGGACTTAATTAGAGAATTGACTAAATCTAATCAATTGTTGCTTAGATTAGGTCTAGGATTCTCTAGATCAATTGCAATAGTTGTAGTTGGTCAAGTCCATGTCTTTAATAAGACCCAAGATGGACTTGATTCTTGGCTATGCGGTCTAGCATGAACTGTTAGGTTGATATAATTGAAACTAATTAAATCAGTTGGTGTCTAAGATAAATTAGATCAGTGATTTTTAATTGGCAGCTCGTTTACCTAACCATTTTTTATGGTGTCTAAGGCAAGCCTGGCAGACCCTTCTACTGATCGAACTTACCTGATCTCTTGGTAGGATTATGTTTTGATCAGATTGCTTAACTATTCAAGCTAACCCATGTCAGCTAGGTAAATCAGTTTGACTGATTTAGGTGCTCCTAGACTAGCCTATTAATGGTCTTCCTTAAGCTGACTTGATGAAGTTAGTAGGAGAATCATGACAAGCTGGTTAATCTGACCTACTTACTTCTATAAATAAATCCTCTAAAATTATTAGATTTCTAAAATAAAATAGTTATATGATAACTAGATCATAGCCTTCCACTAAAGTGGGTGATAATGGATCCATCAGTTGGATAATCAATGGAGGCCCAAAGGCCTGGTGCTTATCGATTGATGAAATTATCATTCATTATATGATCTCTTGGATACATCTTTCTAAATGATGGTCAGGTGGGCCAACCAAAGTTGGGCCTGATCATTCATTGGTTGGATGGGCTAAGTATGGTCATGTTAATGGTTGGACCTAACTGGACCCTTTTTTGAGAAGGCCAAAGCCAACTGATCAAGGCTTGGGGTAAAATTTAATTACTAAAAATTATTTGAAGAAATAATTAGCTATGAACCTACCCTTAGATGTACATGGGTGGATCAATCAAAATTGTACTTGTGTACAGTCTATGTGAATTCTAGTACCCACTAAGGAATTAAGATAATTCCTCGAATTGGGGGTAGATGCTATCAATTCGAATAAAATAGTGGAAGAAATCTTTTGATTAAAATCCAAATCTTTAGGTTTAATGAATCAATTACTAATTAGATTTTGATTTTTCTTTGTGCAGACATGGTCACTTTTCTATCGCTCCAATTATTGTTGGACAATGATAAATTGGTGGGATCCAACTTTGGTAGTTGGTACCGAAAGTTGAAGATTGTCCTGAAGCATGAACGAATCCTATATGTGCTGATGGATCCTACACCTGAGGAGCCAGCTACCAATTCATATGAAATAGTCAAAGATACTTATCAAAAGTGGCTCAGTGATCGAACTATAGTGCGCTGCATTATGCTGGCTGCGATGAGCGACGAGTTCAGTCGTAAGTTTGAGACAACTCAGCCAAATGAAATACTGCAAGTATTGGAGGATTATTTTGGCACACCCGATAACATTGAGAGGCACAAGGCAAGTTGTCATCTTTAATGCCAAAATGTAGGATGGTGCCTCTATCACTAATCATGTATTGTACATGATCGAGCTGATAGAGTGCTTAGCAAGCTTGACTTTTTCTTGCACAAATAATTTAAAAAAGATGCAATACTGAAATCGTTACCCATCTTATCTTCCATTCATTACACATTATAGAATGTCAAAGCCTGAAGTGGACTACCACGGGTTACTGGGGTTACTTCAAAACTTTAAGAAGGATCACTAACTCCATAAGAAGTTGGTGAACTTAGTGGGAGGTTCGTCTTCTCATTCTCGATCCTTTGGAAAAGGAAAGAAGAACAAGAAGAAGAAAGCCAATAAGGTGCATGTTCATACTAGGACACCTGTGCAGGCTCAGACCCCAATGACTAAGTTTGATGAGAGTCAAGTCGAATGCTTCTTTTGCAAGAAGTGGGGCACTGAAAGAGGAACTATCCTCAGTACATTGCCTTCCTAGATTTGAACAGGCAGAGAAAGAAGCAAGCTATTGCTGGGCAAGATATTTATATGATAACTCCTTACAATTTCTCTATTTATGATATTACTGACTGAGTATTGGATATCAGTAACCCTTACCATACTTGCAATTCATTACAGGGGTTGCAGGTCAGTAGAAGATTCGAGCAAGTTGAGAGATTTCTGAACGTTGGAGATGAAAGACCTGTTCTAATTCTAGCTTTAGAAATTTTAAAACTTATATTTGAATCTCATACCGTTGTTCTTAGTGATTATCATTTCTATCCTAGTTTCCTTTTAAATATCATTTCTGTAGGCCTTTTGGCCATGAAAAATTATGAAATTTCAATAAAGAAACGAGTTTGTGATATCATTATGAATGATGTTACTACTTTCTATGAATAATTGAATAATGGTGTATATATGTTATCACAATCTGTTAATATAGTCTATTCTACTGGCAAGCATCCTAGATTAGATAGTGTATCAGATATCTACTTATAGCACTGTAGGCTAGGTCATATAAACAAGAACAGGATAAATAGGTTGACTCAGGAGGGAATCCTCAAAGTTAATGATTGTGAATCACTTTCAACCTGTGAGTTCTATCTTCTTGGTAAAATGATCAAGTCATCTTTTACTAAAAAAGTTGAAAGAGCCAATGAGCTCTTAGGTCTAGTACATACTGATGTATGTGGACCAATGAGCACAAGTGCCAAAGGAGGATATGTTTACTTCATCACTTTCATAAATGATCTATCCAGATATGGATATGTCTATTTGATGAAACATAAGTCAGATTCTTTTAAAATGTTCAAACGATTCCGAAGTGAAGTAGAAAAATAAATTGAAAAGAGTATTAAAACTCTTCGATCTGATCGAGGAGGAAAATATCTTTCTGATGAGTTTCTTACATATCTAGGAGAGAATGAAATTCTCTCCCAATGGACTCCTACTGAAACACCACAGCATAATGATGTGTCTGAAAAAAGAAATCGGACTTTGTTAGACATGGTCCAATCCATGATAGAATTTGCCAGCTTGTCGATATCCTTCTGGGGATATGCACTTGAATCAACTTGTTATCTATTAAATAGGATTCCAAGTAAGTCTGTAGTTAAAATCTCATATGAGATATGGACAGGGCATAAGCCAACACTTTTACATCTTAGGGTTTGGAGGTGTTTGGCTTTTGTCAAACGGTTAGTTACAGATAAACTTAGACCTAGGTCTGATAAGTGTACATTCATAGGATACCCAAAAGAGACCAAAGAATACTATTTCTTTCATGCTGATGAACAAAAGGTGTTCGTCAGCCTTAGGACAATCTTTTTGAAAAAGAAGTTCCTTGATGAAGAAATTGTTGCCTCTAAGGTTGAACTTGATGAAGTTCAATAGGTAGAAATTCTGACACTGAATGTTGAACATAAATCAGATTTGATCAGATCAGATCCGAAGCCTAGTGAACCCGCACCATTAAGGCAATCCGATAGAGTACGCCGCCATCCGAATGATACTATGGATTCTTGATTCAGGATGGTGATCCCATCAAACTCGATGAGAACAATGAGAACCCGATCACTTATATGGATGCGATGCAGAGACCCGACTCTGAGAAATAGCTAGAAGCCATGAGATCCAAAATTGATTCCATGAAGGTCAATGATGTATGGACATTAGTTGACCAACTTGAAAGGGTTAAATTCATTGGATGTAAATGGGTCTTCAGAAGAAAGAGGGATGCAGACGAAAAGGTGGAGACCTATAAAGCCCATCTGGTTGCCCAGGGATATCATCAACGTTATGGTATTGACTATGATGAGACGTTCTCCCCTATGGCAATGCTCAAGTCCATTCGGATCATGCTTGCCATTACTGCCCATCTAGACTATGAGATCTGGTAGATAGATGTGAAGATAGCTTTTCTAAATGGAGAGCTGACCGAAGAGGTATATATGATACAACCTGAAGGGTTCACATCCATAGATGAGTCCAAGATGTACAAGCTTTAAAGATCCATTTATATATTGAAGTAGGCATCTCGGAGTTGGAACATGCATTTTGATAAAGTGATCAAAATGT
>QRFJ01000999.1:85320-181385 GCA_006176705.1 Cocos nucifera
CTTTGGACTCTCTATAGAAAAATGTCTGCGTTCCAACCATTGGCACGTATCCTGAACACACATAGATTGACCGAACCCAATATATAAAGATTTAGCTCAAGAACTATAAAATCATTTTGGGTTTCGAGAATGTAACCCATGATATGGACCAGGACCCTCCCACATTACCAGCTCGTCCATCCACTGAACAGAGAGCCATCTCGAAAAATGGATAGACGAAGATAATAAGGCCAGATATAACATGTGGGCTCGATGTTGATGAGCTCCAGCGCCAAACATGAAAATATCGGGATTGCTCACCAAATGTTGGCTCACTTGCAGGAGATGTTTGGTGATCAGAGTCGCAAGGCCAAGTATCAAGTCACGAAATGATTTTTTAAGGCTAAGATGCATGATGGGTAGTCAGTCCAAGATCACTGTCTGATGATTATCAAGGACATGTAAGAGCTTGAGAAGCTCGATGTGAAGTTAGACTTGGATCTGCAGAATGATATTATTCTGCAATCCTTGACTGATGTATATGGGCAATTCATCATGAATTACCACATGCATAAACTTCAAAATTTTTTGACCGAATTAATGAATATACTGGTCACCACTGAGCTTTCTATGAAAGGTTCTAAAGGCTCAGTTCTTGCTATGGAACGGACTTCTTCCAAAAGAAAGTCTTATGGAAAGAAAAAGAAGTCTGTGAAAAAGCAAAAGGTGGAAGGACCAAAGAAGAAGAAGGCAGAGCCGAAGAAAAAGGCCGATGTCAAAGGAAAGTGTTTTCATTGCAACAGCAACGGCCATTGGAAGCGAAACTGCTCTACTTACCTGGCCATCCTGAAGAATAAGAAGCAAGGTCCTTCTGGAGGTATGCTCATTATTCGAGCAAAACGTAAATGCCAAATGACCTAGGGATAGTCCAAACGATCAATATCTATGGCACCTGAGATTAGGTCATATAGCAAAAGATAGGATCAACAAATTGGAGAAAAATGGGCTATTGAGTCCATTGACTTTCGAGTCATATTCAACTTGCGAATCTTGTCTTTAAGGCAAAATGACCAAACTTTCTTTTGTAGGACATGGAGAAAGGGCCACAGATCTCCTTGCCCTAATACATACTGATGTGTGCGGCCCATTTGATGTGCCGGCTAGAGGCAATTTTGTCTACTTTATTACCTTTAACGATGATCTGTCTAGGTATGGGTATGTGTATCTTATGAGACATAAGTCTGAAGCTTTTGAAAAGTTCAAAGAATTTAGACATGAAGTAGAAAAAATAATTTAGGAAAATCCTATTAAGGTCTTCGATCAGATCGAGGAGGTGATACCTTAGCCAAAATTCCTAGACTATCTCAAGCATAATGACATAGTCTCTCAATGGACTCCATCAGGAACACCTCAACTCAATGGGGTTTCAGAACAGAGAAATCGGACTCTATTGGATATGGTCTAATCCATGATAAGCTTCACAGACCTCCCTGATTTTCTTTGGGGACATTCATTGTTAACTTCTATTTATCTACTGAATAGGATTCCCTCTAAGACCGTTCCTACAACACCGTATGAGATATGGCATGGTAAGAAACTAAGTCTGAGTCATCTCAGAATTTGGGGTTGTCCAGCTCATGTCAAAAGACAATAAGCGGACAAGTTAGAGTTTAGGTCTTTCAGAGCTCGATTCATAGGATATCCTAAAGAGTCATTAGGATACTATTTCTACATTCCAGAAGACCACAATGTGATTGTGAGTCGACATGCCATCTTTCTTGAAAAATAGTTTATTCAAGATAGCGGCATTGGAAAGCAGATTAAGCTTGATGAGAAAGTCTCACAAGTACAACGAGCTAAGGACCAATTGGAACCAAATCAGGTTAAGCCAATAAGAACACTACCTCCTCCACCTCGTAGATCGAAAAGAGTTTTCCATCCCCCTGAAAGATACTTAGGTATTATTTCAGAGAAAGTAGATGAAATGTTCCTCGTAGGTAATGGTGCTCATGGTGATGATCCCAAAATCTACAACGAGGCAATATCAGATATCGACTCTGAGAAATGGCTAGAGGCAATGCTGTCAGAAATTGACTCGATGCACTCGAACCAAGTCTGGACCTTGGTAGATTCACTACAAGGTATAGTACCTATTGGGTGTAAATGGATCTTCAAGAGAAAGATTGGTGTAGATGGGAATGTGGAGACATTCAAGGCTAGACTCATGGCAAAAGGTTATAGTCAACGCGAAGGCATTGACTATCAGGATACCTTTTCCCTAGTGGCTATGCTAAAATCCATCCGCACATTGCATGCCATTGCAGCCTATTTTGATTATGAAATATGGCAAATGGATGTGAAAATGGCATTCTTGAACAGATATCTTGAGGAAGATATCTATATGGAACAGTCGCTAGATTTCACATCCAGTGATACTGATCACAAGGTTTGCAAGCTGCAAAGGTCCATATATGAACTTAAGCAAGCATCTCGGAGCTGGAACACTCGTTTCAATGATGTGATCAAAATGTTTGGTTTCATCAAAAATGAAGAGGAACCGTGTGTCTTCAAAAAGGTCAGTGGGAGCGCTGTTGTCTTCCTCGTATTGTACGTGGATGACATCCTCCTTATTGGGAATGATATTCCCATGTTGACATCAGTCAAGAATGTGGTTGTCCAAGGAATTCTCCATGAAAGACCTAGGTGAAGCATCCTTTATTCTAGGAATTAAGGTCTATAGGGATAGACCGAATAGGATGCTAGGACTTTCACAGAAGATGTACATAGAGAAAGTACTAAAGAGGTTTAGTATGGAAAACTCTAAGAGGGGATTAATACCCTTCAGACATGGTATTCATCTTTCCAAGAAGATGTGCCCCAGCACACCTGAGGAAATAGAACGCATGAGCAAGATCCCTTATGCTTCTGCAATAGGGAGCCTCATGTATGCCATGCTATGTACACGACCTGATATAGCCCATGCTGTGAGTGTCACAAGCAGATATCAGTCAAATCCAGGTGAAGAACACTGGACTTCTGTGAAATGTATCCTTAAGTACTTGAGAAGAACTAAGGATATGATGCTGATCTTTGGTAACGGAGAACTCCAAGTCCAGGGATACACAGACTCGGATTTCATGTCCGATATAGATGATCGAAAGTCGACATCTGGGAGTCTGTTTGTGTGCAATGGTGGAGCTATCAGCTGGAAGAGTTCCAAGCAAACGGTGATAGCAGATTCCACCATGGAAGCAGAATATATCGCTGCATCAGAGGCTGCGAAGGAAGCATTCTGGTATAAGAAGTTTGCTGCAGAAATCGGAGTAATGCCATCAGATGCCATTCCTCTATACTGCGACAACAATGGCGCCATAGCCCTTGCTAAGGAGCCGAGGTCTCACCAGAAATCCAAGCATATTGAGCGGCGATACCACCTCATCCGCGATTACCTCGAGAAGGGTTATGTCGAGGTCAAGAGAGTCAACTCCACAGATAATGTGGCAGACCCACTTACAAAGCCGTTGGGCCAGCAGAAGATCGAAGCCCACCTTGAGAAGATGGGACTTAGACTTGTAGCCAATTGGCTTTAGGACAAGTGGGAGATTGTTAGATATATGTGCCCTAGAAGCCAGAATTGGCTGACACTTGTAATACACTTCTAGGGGCAAAATTATAATTTTGACTAAAATCAATAAAATGGGTTATTTTCTATCACATATGTGTATTTAGTGTCTGTGATACATCCTTTGAGTTAATGGTAATGATAATTCATATTTTCAAGAGTTGAAAATTTAAGACATGAATAATCATTATTAACTCATAAATTGCTCCTGACCATAGGATCATCACGAGGATGGTGATTGATCCGGAAGGTTGGTGTACAATCGCTTCTCTTTAGTAGATGAGTCTTGAGTCTATGGTGTGGAGACACCGGAGCGAGAGTATAGGTACTTATTAGAGAATGAGGGCACTGAGCGTGACCACCTCGAGTAGTCATTAGGGAGTCTACCTTCTCGTCAATGACTGACTCGATGCTGCAGTAGTGTGTCTGGTTCTTTGACCTGAGATGCATCGGCAGTTCACCTTGAGGGTGTTATAGTTTGACTACACCATTACTCGGTCTCCTAGCCATATGGAACCCTGAGGTGTATGTTGGCTATAGCATGTTCATTGTAGGAACTGGATTGCATCAAGATGGAATCTATCTACCTCGGTGGTAGAGGAGTAGCCCTATGATGATCATGAGAATCAAGTCCAGAAATCCATGGCCATGGTAGAGTGAAATAATAGAAAGAGTTTCTATTTAGATTTTCACATTGGACTTGAATCGAATGATTACATCATATGACAGAGACTAGGGTTTGACGAGTTCACCTTAACCCTAATCTGATCGGGGCTCAAGATAGAAGAACTTAATCACACAGGTAGCTGCACCAAGAGGTTCGCATTCAGCTCTGATGGGTTGCCACCATATACTGCTAGATGTCACTGGTGGATTTTGGGAGCAATTAGAATGATTTAGATGATCGATCATTCTAGCTGTTCGAATCAGAAGAGTTTTGATCCATCGAAAGGAGTTTCGATGATGTTGATGATAGAGATCATGACATATCCCATTACCATATAGAACTAAACCTAACTAGTCACACAAACAAGGGTTTGAATCTGGTGATTATCTATTGAACTGATCTAGTTCAATTGATCTGAATGAGATTCAATTAGGTTCAAGGAAATCGTGCTAGCACTTGATTGAACCTAATGTTCTTCTTTTACTATCATAAATAGTTATCTTGACTGAGCCAAAGAAGTTTGTGCTCGATCAGAGGCCTTCACTTTATCTAACTAGAGCTTGTCCAAGTCAGTAAAGGTTGCCTTATTTTGTAAGATATTACCTGCCATTTTTGGTCATGTGCTATTTCTCGTCCTTTGACTTTGGTCAAAAGTTGACTTTTGACTGGTCAAATATTGACCATTGACACTTTGACTTTTATCCACGTGTCACGCACCTATTGGAGGGCTGGTGAGGGCTTGTCCTCCTACCAAAACTTGGCAAGGAGGAGGGCGCACACCACCCTTGGCGTGTGCCCAAGCTGGAGGCGCCCAGGAGTCCCTGTTGGATAGGGACTCCATCTCCTTTTTGGATTCCAATTAGAGTTCTTCTAAGAATCAACTTTGACTGATCTTAGGCACCTTCTAAGGAGGAATCCAGAAGACTGTATTCCCACCAATCAGATTTAGATCTGATTTCACAAAGGGTTGTGATTGGTTGGGAAGAAGAGTTGGATCACAAATAGTCTATAAATAAGACCCTACGCCCAACTCAAATTAAGATTGGAAATCCCAATTCTCCATGCCCCAAGGCTGCTTCTCCTCTCCTCCTCCATGCCAAACCCACCTTCTCCCTCTCCTCTCCATGTCCAAAAGGAGTTTTGGATCTTGGATGGTGCGATCCAGATGAGAGAAAGGCGACTGAAAGCTAGAAGGCTGCACTGCTGCATAGAACACTGCAGATCTTCAAAAGAAGTTTTGAAGATCCTCCAGATCAGATCCAAATCTGATTTTTAGAGACGTGATAGAGAAGAAGAGGATCTCCAGATCCAGTCCGAGTGGATACCGGTAGAGGCCAGGCACTTGCGTGGCTTGATCCAGAACTTTTCGCTGCTTACAGGATCATCAACGGGTAATAGGATTATCCACTTCAAGGTAAATTAAATCTAATTTAATTTATCTAAATTTATTTTAATTTTTAAAATAATAATAATCAGATCTGAAACATCTCAGATTTGATCTGAATCAAAGAAAAAATTTTTGAAATATATCTCTTGATCTGATCAGATCTGAACGAACCTGATCCAGAAAATCAGAATTTTTCTTCAGTGGAAATACTAGTGTGGCATATAGGTGATATGTATGGGTACATCATCATTGAACATGACAAACTTTAGAGTATTCTGCTATCGAGAATGTCTCTGATGGGATATAGGTATAAGTGTCCCTTAGACCTGAGATCACCTCAGTGACTTGCAAGCAACTCATTATACTTTGGTACTAGACTAATTGAATTTTTAATTTAGTAATGAAAGACTTCTGGGCACAGTCAAGTACTTACAAAGTGGATGTGTGATCAAGATGGAATTGACCACTCCAAGAGTTGGAGAAGAATGTATCACTATATTTCAATATAGCAAAATCTTGACCAGGATAATCCATCAAATGGATTTAATATTTTGAAATATAATGTAGACAATCTGATCAGAGTTAACAGTTGAACTCTGAGGTGTCTTATGAGTATTTTGGTTAAGGGGATGAATTATATAGAAACTATATCTGCATGGGTTCTAAAAATGGCATTCTACACATTTGACCTATCCGACCATCAGATATCATTGCTAGATGGTCACTTCGATTGGTATAAAAATTTATTTCTATGCTATCAGATTAGGTTTGGACCTATGAGGTCGCATACATTAGAGCTCATGATCTGATCGGATAGTTGATCAATGATTGAGAATCGTTCTAGGGTTAAACGATCAATACGATTGATATTTAATCTAGTGCAAGTGTTGCAGGAGGATTGATTAGCAATTCAATTTCTAATTGACTTAATTTAATTAAGCCAAAGGGCTGAGATTAAGTCCAATAAAATATGATTTAATTATATTTGGATTGGGCTTAATTGGATCAAGTCCAATTGACTTCTTGGATAAGTCAAGTGCAAGAAAAAACTAATCCTAGTCTAACTAGGACTTAGGTCAACCCAATTTTCTAATTTGATTAGATAATTAAATCAAAATTAAATCTAATTTAATCTAATTTAATTGAACCATTAATTGAGTTAAAACCTAATTTAATTTGTTTGAGTTGGTTTTGGTTTAATTTGTTTTAAGAAACCACTTTGACAAAGTCATCGATAGAATCCTAGTAAGACTAGGATTCCTCCTTGCACCACCTTAGTCTCAATGCCCCCATGCCTATTTTTTTAGAAAATTCTTTTCTTCCTGATCTTCACATACACCCCTCTCTCTCTCTCTCATTCTCATATAGTAATTGGGTAGAAGACCAAGTCAAAAAAGAAGTTTATTTTGATATTGGATTCTATGAGATAGAATCCTAACAAACCCAAACTCTTCCCAAAAGTTGCTGCCCCCTCTCCCAATTAATTTCTCTCTTATTCCATATGAGAAAACTTTTTTCTTGTGTGCCTTTCCTTGCTGGTATATGCCAAGAATTATGGAGGGGATGCCTAAGAGTTGGGCACCCCTTGACTTGCCATGTTTGACCTTTCCTTGTCTAGTATTTGACCTAGACAAGGATACTTCTTTTTTTTATATATTTTGAATGAATTTTGATATGAAATTTTCATGAATTACAGACCTTTGAGAGGTCTTTAAGGTGTGTGAAAATCAGAGGGAAATGACCTTTGGGCATTAGGGTTCCATAGGCACTAAACAAGGTGTCTAGGTGGGAGCAAAGAGAAGAAGAAGAGGCTCTTCTTCTAGGGTTGCTGTGTTCATCTCTTCCCTTCCTTCTTCCTTGGGTTTTTGAAGAGTGTCTTACATGTAAACCTCTTCTCCTCCTCTTTTGGAAGAGTCCAATCTAGAAGAAAGAAGGCATCTGATCAACCATCAAAGAAAGATCAGCGCAGTACTAGCATACTGTACTGATTTCCAACTTTTGGATTTCTAATTGTGATTGTGGGCTCGTGTGGACGACTCTTAGAGCCCGGACATGTGTACAGCTTGCAACTTCATCCTCAAGCCTAGATCAATAAGTTAGAATATCTAACTCACTCAGGTAATTGATATGATCTATTATTTTTTTCATACATGCATGAGATTTAGAGTAGATCTAGGTTGATGTGATCAACCTTTCCTTCTTGTTTATTTTTTATTTTAGATTTAAATACCATGAAATAATCATATAATATGGTCTTAGATCTAGAGATTATCTGATATTTAGAATTAATTAGATTAATTTTGAGTCTTCCACTATTAATCTAGAAAAAGTTTCAAGATCTAGCCTTGAAACCCTAGATCTGGTTCCTTCAATTGGTATCCGAGTAGGTTAATTATTATATGATTATTGATGCATGCTTGGATTATTTTTATATTAAATCTAATTAATAATCTAATATTTCAATTTAAAATTAAAATCTTAGATCATACGAACTGCTTTAAGATTGTCCTACTGTAAGGTTTACCCCTTACAGTGCAAAGGTTATCCTAGTTCGTATAGATCTAATATTATTCATAAATTTATTAGATATGATCCAATATTATTTATGATTTATTTGATTTAAAAGAGTTTTAAATCTAAAAATAAAATTTTAAATTGCACAGACTGATCTTATAAGATTGTCCTGCTGTAAGGTTTATTTCTTATAGTGAAAAGGTTGTCCTAGTATGTACTGATCTAAAACTTTGATCATAAAATTTTAGATTAGATCTAAGAAATTTTATAATTTGATTAAAAATATTTTAATCTAATTTTAATCATCATAAATATGTAAGATTTGATCTAAGTTAACTTATGATTGATTAATATTGAAATTATTTCAATTACATGAACTTATTTAGATTAGATCTAAAGTAGTTTCATACTCTTCTTACTTGCATATTAATTATAAATCAAACATGCAACTTAGTTAGTAGAACCATATTGTAGAAATATTTTACAAACATGAAAATCATTTTTGAAAAGTTGAACCCCAACCCTCAGCCCAAAACTTAATTAAGAATTAAGAAGTTGTTTGATTAGGATCTAGGATTGTAAATTGAAGATCCTAAGACATGAACCATAACACATTAGGTTAAATGAATTAGTGGGGATTAGGTCATTTAATTGGATAAGACATAGGTTTAGATTAAAGAATAGACTTAATTAGATAATTGACTAAATCTAATCAATTATTGTCTTAGATTAGGTCAAGGATTCTCTAAATCAATTACAATAGTTATAGTTGGTCAAGCCCATGTCTTTAACGAGACCCAAGATGGACTTGATTCTTGGCTACACGGTCTAGTAGGAACTGTTAGGTTGATCTAATTGAAACTAATTAAATCAATTGGTGTCTAAGGTAAACCAGATCGATGGTCTTTAATTGGCAGTCCGCTTACCTGGCCGCAAGCTTTGGTAGACCCTCCATCGATCAAATTTACTTGGCCTCTTGGTGAAATTATATTTTAATCAAATTATATGACTATTCCAGCTGACCCATGTCAACTAGGTAAATCAGTTTGACTGATTTAGGTGCTCCTAGACCAGCCTATTAATGGTCTTCCTTAAGCTAACTTGGTAAAGTTAGTGGAAGGATCATGACAAACTGGTTCATCTAACCTTTTCACATCTTCAAATTAAATTCTCTAAAATTATTAGATCCCTAAAATGAAATAGTTATATGATAACTAGATCATAGCCTCCCATTAAAGTGAATGATAATGGATCCATCAGTTGGATAATCATTGGAGGCCCAAAGGCTCGATGCTTATCGGTTGATGAATTTATCATTCATTATATGATCTCTTGGATACATCTTTCTAAATGGTGGTCAGGTAGGCCAACCAAAGTTGGGCCTAATCATTCATTGGTTGGATGGGCCAAGTATGGTCATGTTAATGGTTGGACCTAATTGGATCCTTTTTTAAGAAGGCCAAAGCCAACTAATTAGGGGTTGGAGCAAAATTTAATTACTAAAAATTATTTAAAAAAATAATTGATTATAAATCTACCCTTAAATGCACATGGATTGGCCAACCAAAGTTGGGCTCATGTGTAGTCTATGTAGATTCTTATATCCACTAAGAAATTAGGGTAATTCTTTGAATTGAAGGTAGAGGCTACCAATTTGAATAAAATAGTGGAAGATCCTTTTGATTAAAGTCCAAATCTTTAGGTTTAATGAATTAATTACTAATTAGGTTGTGGTTTTCCTTTGTGCAGATATGGCTACTTTTCTATTGCTTCGATCATTATTGGATAATGATAAGTTGGTGGGACCCAACTTCGATAGCTGGTACCAAAAGTTAAAGATTATCCTAGAGCATGAACGCATCCTACATGTGATAACGGATGATGCACTTGAGGAGCCAGCTGCAAATGCACGTGGAACTATCAGAGATACTTGTCAAAAGTGACTTAGTGATTGAACCATGATGTGCTGCATTATGCTGGTTGCGATGAGCGATGAGTTCAGTCGTAGATTTGAGATAGCTCAGTCAAAGGACATGCTTCAAGTGTTGGAGGATTCTTTTGGCACACCCGATGACATTGAGAGGCATAAGACTAATTGTAACATCTTCAATGCCAAAATGCGGGATAGAGTCTCTGTCACTGATAATGTACTGTATATGATCGAGCTGATAGAGCACTTGAGCAAGATTGGCTTTTTCTTGCACAAACAGCTTGGAAAAGATGCAATACTAAACTTGCTGCCCAAGTCTTATCTCCCATTCCTTACACATTATAGAATGTCAAAACCTGAAGTTGACTACCATGGGTTACTAGGGTTACTTCAGAACTTTGAAAAGAATCACCAACTCTACAAGGAGTCGGTGAACTTAGTGGGAGGTTCATCTTCTCGTTCTCGGCCTTTTGAGAAAGGAAAGAAGAACGGGAAGAAGAAAGCTAAGAAGGTGCAAGTTCAAGCTAAGATATTTGTGCAGGGCCAGAACAAGAAAATCAAGCCTGATAAGGGTCAAGCTGAATGCTTCTTTTGCAAAAAGTGGGGGCACTAAAAGAGAAACTATCCTTAGTATATTGCTTTCCTGGACCCAAATAGGCAAAGGAAGAAGCAAGCTATTGCTGGACAAGGTATTTATATGATAACTTCTTGCAATTTTTCTATTTATGATATTACTAACTTGGTATTGGATACCAAAAGCCCTTATCATATTTGTAATTCGTTGCAGGGGTTGTAAGTCAGTAGAAGATTCAAGCAAGATGAAAGATTCCTAAATATTGGAGTTGGAAAACCAGTTCTAGTTCTAGCTTTCAAAATTTTAAAACTTGTATTTGAATCTCATACCATTGTTCTTAATGATTGTCATTTCTGTCCTAGTTTCTTTTTAAATATCATCTTTGTAGGCCTTTTGGCCATGAAAAATTATGAAATTTTAATAAAGAAATAAGTTTGTAATGTCATTATAAATGGTGTTACTGCTTTCTGTAGATAATTGAATAATGGTGTATATATGTTGTCACAACCTGTTAATATAGTCTATTCAACTAGCAAACATTCTAGATTAGATAATGTGATAGATATCTACTAATGGCACTATAGGCTAGGTCATATAAACAAGAACAAGATAAGTAGGTTGGCTCAAGAGGGTATCCTCGAACTTAGTGATTGTAAATCACTTCCAACCTATGAATCCTATCTTCTTGGTAAAATGACCCAGTCATCTTTTACTGAAAAAGGTGAGAGAGCCATTGCGCTTTTAAATCTAGTGCATACTAATGTATGTGGACCAATGAGCATAAGTACCAAAGGTGGATATGTCTACTTCATCACTTTCACAGATGATCTATCTAGATATGGATATATCTATTTGATGAAACATAAGTCAAGTTCTTTTGAAATATTCAAATAATTTTGAAGTAAAGTAAAAAAATAAATTGAAAAGAGTATTAAAACTCTTCGATCTAACCGAGGAGGGGAATACCTTTTCGATGAGTTTCTCACATATCTAAGAGAGAATGAGATTCTCTCCCAATGGACTCCTCTAGGAACACCATAGCATAATGGTGTATCTAAAAGAAGAAATCGAACTCTATTAGACATGGTCCGATCCATGATGAATTTTGCCAGCTTGCCAATATCCCTCTGGGGATATGCACTCAAATCGGCTTGCTATCTTTTAAATAGAATTTCAAGTAAATCCATGGTTAAAACTCCATATGAGATATGGACAGGATGTAAGCCAGTACTTTCACACCTCAAGGTCTGGGGGTGCCCGGCTTATGTCAAATAGTTAATTATAGATAAACTTAGACCTAGGTCTGACAAATGCACATTTATAGAGTACCTAAAAAAGACCAAAGGATACTATTTCTACCATACTGATGAACAAAAGGTGTTCGTCAATCTTAGGGCAACCATTTTGGAAAAGAAGTTTTTTAGTGAAGGAACTGTTGCCTCTAAGATTGAACTTGATGAAGTTCAATAGATAGAAAGTCCGACATAAAATGCTGAACCTAAGTCGAATTTGATTAGATCATATCCAAAGCCTAGTGAACCTGCACCATTAAGGTAATCCGGTAGAGTACCGCACCATCCGGATAGATACTATGAGTTCTTGGTTCAGGATGGTGATCCCATGAAACTCGATGAGAGCGATAAGGATCTGATCACTTACATGGACACTTAATAGAGATCCAACTCTGAGAAATGGCTAGAAGCTATGAGATCTGAAATAAATTTCATGAAGATCAATGATGTATGGATATTAGTTGACCCATCCAAAAGGGATTAAACCCATTGAGTGTAAATAGATATTCAAAAAAAAAAGAGGCGCAGATGGAAAGATGGAGACCTATAAAGCCCATCGAATTGCCAAGGGATATCATCAACGTTATGGTATCGACTATGACGAGACATTCTCTCCAGTGGCAATGCTCAAATCCATTTAAATAATGCTTGCAATAGCTTCCCACCTAGACTATGAGATCTAGCAGATGGATGTGAAGATAACTTTCCTAAATGGAGAGCTGACCAAAGAGGTGTATATGATACAACCTGAAGGATTTACATCCATAGATGAGTCCAAGGTGTGCAGACTTTAGAGATCCATTTATGGATTGAAGCAAGCATCTCGGAGTTGGAACATGCATTTTGATAAAGTGACCAAAATGTATGGCTTCGTTAAGAATGGAGAAGAACCCTGCATTTACAAATGAGAAAATGGTCTAGAAGTGGTATTTCTTATTTTGTACATAGATGATATTCTCTTAATCGAGAATGACATCCCCGCACTATAGGAAATAAAAGTTTGATTGTCATCACAGCTCACCATGAAGGACTTGGGTGAAGCATCCTACATCCTAGGGTTGAAGATCTATAGGGATAGATCTAAAAGGATGCTTGGTATATCCCAGTCCACATATATAGAAACTATGCTAAAGAAGTTCAGCATTGAGAATTCCAAAAAGGGCTATCTCCAGATAGCTCAAGAAATTCTACTCTCTAAGAAGGATTGTCCGACAACTCTTAAAGAGAGAGAGCGTATGAGTAGAATTCTATATGCTTCAATAGTGGGGTCTATCATGTATGCAGTGACATGTACGAGACCATACATAGCATACTCACTAGAAGTAGTAAGTAGATATTAGTCTGATCCTGAACAAAATCACTGGAAAGATGGTTAAAATCATTCTTAAGTATTTGAGAAATACTAAGAACCAATAGTGATTTATGGTGAGTCAGATCTAAAACTTATGGAGTTTACAGACTCCAACTTTCAATCTGACCATGATGATAGTAGAAGCGTATCAGGGTATATCTTTAATCTAAATGATGGAGCCATCTACTGAAAAAGTTCTAAGTTGCATATAGAGGCAGACTTCGTTTGTGAAGTAGAGTACATGGCAGTATCAAATATAGCAAAGAAAGCTGTGTGGTTGAGGAAGTTGATCACTGAGCTCAGAGTAGCACTCTCAATTGATGGTCCAGTCCTGCTCTACTATGACAGCACTGGTGCCATAGCTCAAGCAAAGGAACTGAGGGCACATCAGGGGATAAAGCATATTCTGTGCCACTTGCATCTAGTCCATGAGATCGTGGATCATGCTGAAGCCAACCTTTAGAAGATCGACGAAAAGGAGAACCTAGCCGACCCCTTCAATAAAGCCCTGGCAATCAAGAAGTTCGATAACCATAAGTCAAAGATGGGTATTAGATACTATGCCGAGTGGCTTTAGGATAAGTGGGAGTTGTTGGAAATTATGTCCCAAAAGCCAATCATTAGTCTATTAATCATTGAGCTACTTTGTAGATGTAATTGATCATTGATAAATAAAATATTTTAGCATATTTTTCATCATAAGTTTTTATCTTCTAATGAATTTTAATTTTGTGATCAAGTCCTTAGGACTATTTAGCTTTGGTAAAGAGAGGATTTATCAGTTAGTCCTTAAATTTGTTCACGACCAAATGATAGGTTGTTAATTAGGATAACAGCGTCTATCAAGTATAGGTCACTGTATGCCATATAGATTGGTTATCATCTTAACCAATGAGTGTGGAGACATTGGTATGTATATAAGTGAGATGTATGGGTACATCATCATTGAACGTGATCAACTTCAGAGCATTCTACTATCAAGAATATCTATGATAGGATATAGGTATAAGTATCCCTTAGACCTGAGATCACCTCAGTGACTTGCAAGCAACTCACTGTGCTTTGGGACCGGACTAACTAAATTTCTAATTTAGTAATGAAAGGCTTCTGGATAGAGTCAAGCACTTATGAAGTCGGTGTGTGATCAAGATGGAATTGATCACTCCAAGAGTTAGAGAAGAATGTATCACTATATTTCAATATAGCAAAACCTTGGCCAGGGTAATCCATCAGATGGATTTGATATTTTGAAATATAATGTGGACAATCTGATCAGAGTTGATAGTTAAACTTTGAGATGTCCTACGAGCATTTTGGTCAAGGGGATGAATTATATGAAAACTATATCTGCATAGGTTCTAAGGATACACATTCAACCTATCCGACAATCGGATATCATTACTAGATGATCACTTTGATTGGTATAAAACTTTATTTTTGTGCTACTGACTTAGGTTCGGACCTATGATGTCACACACATTAGAGCTCACGATCCGATCGGATGGTTGATTAATGATTGAGAATCGTTCTAGGGTTAAACGATCCATACGATTGATGTTTAACCTAGTGCAAGTGTTATAGAAGGATTGATTAGCAATTTAATTGCTAATTAACTTAATTTAATTAAGTCAAAGGATTGAGATTAAGTCTAATTAAATATGATTTAATTAGATTTAGTTTGGGTTTGATTGGATCAAGTCCAATTGACTTATTGGATAAGTCAAGTGCAAGAAAAAATTAGTCCTAGTCTAACTAGGACTTAGGTAAACCCAAATTTTTAATTTGATTAGAAAAATAAATTTGAATTAAATCTAATTTAATCTAATTTAATTGAACTATTAATTGGATTAGAATCTAATTTAATTTGGTTGAGTTAGTTTTGGTTTAATTTTATTTAAGAAACCACTTTGACCAAGTCATTGATAGAATCCTAGTAAGACTAGGATTCCTCCTTGCACCACCTTAGTTCCAACGCCCCCATGCCTTTTTTTTTTGGAAAATTCTTTTCTTTCTGATCTTCACATATGCCTCCTCTCTCTCTCTCTCTCTCTCTCATATGATAATTAGGTAGAAGACCAAGTCAAAGAATGAGTTTGTTTCGATATTGGATTCTATGAGATAGAATCCTAACAAATACAAACTCTTCCCAAAAGGTGCAACCCCCTCTCCCAATTAATTTCTCTCTTATTCCATGTGAGAAACCCTTTTTCTTGTATGCCTTTCCTTTCTAGTACATGCCAAAAATTATGGAGAGGGCACCCAAGAGTTGGGCGCCCCTTGACTTGACCTGTTTGACCTTTCCTTGTCTAGTATTTGACCTCGATAAGGACTCTTCTTTTCTTATATATTTTGAATGAATTTTAGCTTAAAACTTTTGTGGATTATATACCTTTGAGAGGGCTTTGAGTTGTGTGAAAATCAGAGGCAAAGGACCTTTGGGCATTGAGGTTTCATAGGCACCAAATAAGGTGTCTAGGTGAGAGCAAAGAGAAGAAGAAGAGGGTCTTCTTCTAGGGTTGCTGTGTTCATCTCTTCCCTTCCTTCTTCCTTGAGTATTTTGAGAGTGTCTCACATATAAAACCTCTTCTCCTCCTTCTCATCTTTTGGAAGAGTCCAATCTAGAAGAAAGGAGGCATCTGATCAACCATCGAAGAAAGATCAACGCAGTACTAGCATACTATGCTGATTTCCAGCATCTGAATTTTTTATCATGATCGTGGGTTCGTGTGGACGACTCCTAGAGGCTGAATGTATGTACGGCTTGCAACTTAATCCTCAAGCCTAGATCAGCAAGTTAAAACATCTAACTCGCTTATATAATAGATCTGATTTTTTATTTTTTTATACATGCATGAGATGTAGAGTAGATCTAGATTGATGTGATCATTCTTTTCTTCTTGTTTATTTTTTATTTTAGATTTAAATGCCATGAAATAATCATATAATAGGGTCTTAGATCTAGGAATTATCTAATATTTAGAATTAATTAAATTAATTTTGAGTCTTCCACAGTTGATCTAGAAAAAATTTAAAGATCTAGCTCTGAAACCCTAGATCTGGTTTCTTCATGCACGTGCCTGGCCTCTACTGGAGTCCACTTGGATAGGATTTGGAGGTCTTCTTCTTTTAAATCAATGCCCCAAAGATTAGATCTAGATCTGATCTAAAGGTTCTTCAAAAATCTTTCTAAAGAAGCAGCAGTCTTCTCTTTCAGTAGTGCTACCATCTTCCTGATCTAGATGCCAATTTTCCTTGGACTACTCTTGGACTTGTGCCCAACTCTTTGGGAGTGGATAAGGAAGAGAGAGGATCAGAGGGAGGCATGGAAGAGAGGAGGGCAGCCTTGCAGCATGGTGGATGGGCTAAGAGCTCTCAACCGTTGGTGCAGATAGGGTTTAAATAGACCCTACTCGCCATGCAGTACCACATCACCTCGACCAATCAGAGGCTTTTATTTAGTCAGATCTAAATCTGATTGGTGGGGTGATATCATCTAATCATATCAGATAGAGTCCTTCAAAAATTCACTAAAGTTGGTGCCAACACTGGATAGGCCTAGTGAAGTTGGTACCAAAGAGTTTAAGGCCATCAAGTTACCCTAGAGTCCCATCTGTAAGAGACTCCATCTTATCCACATGGGGCGCAAGCCTAGGGTGGTATGTGCCCTCTCTCTTTCCTCTTTTAGTAGGAGGACAAGAGCCCCAAGTACTCTCCAATGGGTACAT
Source organism: Cocos nucifera (assembly GCA_006176705.1). NCBI lineage: Eukaryota > Viridiplantae > Streptophyta > Magnoliopsida > Arecales > Arecaceae > Cocos > Cocos nucifera. The sequence goes on from QRFJ01000999.1 coordinate 102,362, forward strand.
GCCACATGGCCCTGTGTCCAAGTGTCTAGGATCAACTATTGACCAATGTCCGAAACTAGAAAATGATAGGTGATAGAAATTGACAAGTGTTATCTTAAATTCATCTAATGAATTAAGATAATCTTTTTTTGATCTGGACAAACTCCAATTAGACTAAGATAAGATTCTTGAGTGAGCCCAAATAGATTTAGCTCAGTCAAGACAAACCAGAATGATTACAGAAGGAGAACGTTAGGCTCAATAGTGTGCTAGCATGATTTTCTTGAACCTAATTAGATCTAATCCAAATCAACTGAATTGGATTAGCCTAATTGATTGCATCCAGACCCAAACCCTTATTTGTGTGATCTAGTTAGGTTCAGTTCTGTATGGTAATGAGATATGTCACGATCTCTATCATCGACATCATCAAAATACCTTTCAATGGACCAAAACTTTTTCAATTCACACAATTAGAATGATCGATCATCAAGAGCATTCTAATTGCTCCCAAAATTCATCATTGATACCTAGCAGTATATGGTGGCAAGTCATTAGAATCGAAAGTGAACCTCTTGGTGCAGCTACCTATGTGATTGAATTCTTCTATCTTGAGCCCCGATAGGATTAGGATTAAGATGAACTCATCAAACCCAACATCTGTCATATGAATTAATCATTTAATTCGAGTCCGATGTAAAATTCTAATAAAAATTTTTTCTATCATCTTCACACTGCCATTGCCATGGGCTTAGAAACTCGATCTCATGATCATCATAGGGCTACTCCTCATCTACCGAGGTAGATAGATCCCTTATAGATATAATCCAATTCCTATAATAAACATGCTATAGCCAACATACACCTCAGGATTTTGAATGGCTAGGAGATTGAGTTATGGTGTAGTCAAACTATAACACCCTCAAGGTGAACTATCGATGCACTTTAGATCAAAAAATTAGATACACCACTGCAGGATCGAGCCAGTCATCGATGAGAAGGTAGACTCCCTTATGATTGCTCGAGGTAATCATGCTCAATGCCCTCATTCTCTAACGAGTACCTATACTCTAGCTCCAATGTCTCTACACCATAGACTCAGGACTCATCTATGCTAAAAAAGCAATCATATACCAATCTTCTAGATCGATCACCATTCTTGTAATGATCCTACGATCGAAAGCAATTTATGAGTTAATGATGAAAATTCATATATTAAATTTTTAACTCTTGAAAATATGAATTATGATTCCATTAACTCAAAGAATGTATCACAGATACTTTAAATATACACTATGATAGAAAATAATTCTTTTATTAATTTATAGTCAAAATTATAAAATTATTCTTAGAAGTGTATTATAAGTGTTTAGCCAATCTGGCTTCTAGGGCACACATCTAACAAACGCATGGTCAGGGAGCATTTTTTCTTTGTATTAAGATGATTAGATTAGAAATTTTTTATTTCTTTATTTATTTAAATAAATTTAATTTACATTTTAGAAAAAAAATTAGTTTTAAATTGGATTGGCCTCATGATACCTTTTAGGGTATTTTGCATATCACACCCAAAATTTTATCAAAATTATGTATAAAGCATCTTCTTATTGTATTTAAAAATTGACTCAAGCAATATTGCTTTAATTTACAAGAAAGCTCTTGGGCTAATGTTCCATTGATAGACCCAAAGTAAACTTTACTATAGACGTTAATAGAGACCATTGAATGCTTTATGACTAAAATACCCTTTATGTTCTTGCTTAGGCATGGGTCCCTTTCTTTTCTTCTCTGCTTCTATTTCAATTTTAGAGCACTTCTTCACTTCCAAACTTTGAATCTAGAGTTTCCTTCTTCCATCTTTCTCTCTTTTTTCTTCTCTTGTCTTTGCAAAACTTCACATCTAATCTTCTATCAAGAAGAGGTCACACCATATGTAGAGGTAAATTAATGCTTGAGCAAGCTAAGGCATGATCACCACTTGCCGATCTCATAATATCATAGTAATGGCACCACTGCTACCATGGAGCTTCTTATGAGAAGAAGGATAAGACAAAGCGAGCATTGCTGAGGCAAGGCCTATAACTAATGAGAGATCTATTTCATTTCTTTTAGGATCATTTCAAACCAAAACTATTAGCATGCATTTACTTATCGAAGGAGAAATCAAGTTGCTCCAATAGCAAAAGAGTAGTTGGCTAATAGTGATAACATCAGCAACAATTGTGTGGGTGGCAAGGAGAAAGAAAGAAAGTAAATCTTAGATGGTGAAAGAATTTTGTCTTTGAATAGAAAAGGGAAAGAACTCTATATATGAACCCTAAATGAGAATAACTAAGGGTAGGATACTTACTCAAAGCAAGTAAAGGGGTTTTGTCTTTTAACTAGAGGTAGGCAAAAATCTACTAAATCATGTACCTATTTTGAATCACTCTTTTTGGTTCATTTTATATTGGTTTTTATTGAAGTCAGTTTGATATCCGTTTGAGAAAGGCTTGAACTAGAAAATTTTGATTTAATTTTAGTTTAGAGTAAATAATTAATTCAAACTAAATTGACTCAATCTTATATATTAATATGTACTCGATTCACTAGCCTAGTCAGTTTGCCTCTACTAATTTGCAATTTTATCTATCAGTCGTGCCCTAAAATCTAATCCACCAAATCCTTGCCTCTTTTCTCATCACTTGGCAATCGACACTCACTCTCACCTCCTTCCTAACTTTTCTCTTACTAACATCCTCTCGTCTCCTCACCAGTATCCTCATCTCTCCTTATCAAGCCCTAAATCCATTAAGCTCTAAATCCCCATTTGCACTTATCCTTATGGTCACACTAGCATCATTTCCTCACTAGTATTCTCTCATCTCTGGCATCCTCTCCTAAATGAAGTTCAAATCTAATTTCAATTCCACTAGCCCTAATCCAGACTCAGCCTTGCCTTCTTTCTTCTCTAGCTCCTTACCATTTTACTAGTGTCTCTCCTCTTTGTTGTTGTCTCCTTATCATCATCCTCTCCTTATAGGTGCCCTCTTCTCACTAGATGGCTTCTTCTTAATGAAGTCATAATCTAATCTTAGTTCCACCAAGCTCCAATCTCTTCTCACCCTCACCTCCTTTCTCCCCCAATTCCTCGTAGCCTCACCAGCATTCTCTTCTCTGTAGTATTCTATCCTTACTGGCATCCTCTTCACTCCAAAAGCCTCTCCTTAATAAAACCTTAATCTAATCTAAGTTCTACCAAGCCCTAAACCCCACTTGCTCTCACCTTCTTTCTTCTCAACCCATTATGGCCTCACTAGTGTTCTCTCCTCTCTGGCATCCTCTTCTTTCATCAAGCATGTGAGGTTTTATTTGCTTGATTATGTTTTTTCTATTATTAAAGTTCATATATTTAGATCTTTGTTAAAATCAACTCTCATCTCTCCTCCTCTACTCTATTTGTCTTCTCTCTTTTTGAATGATAAGCAAGGCAGTTTTAGAGAGTCTATTATTTTGTAGACAACTAATTTACAACCATCTTGAGATAGATAGGTCATTCGGACCAAGGAGTAGAGAAATGAAAATCTTTTGGTCCCATAGATTCAAGAATTTCTTTGATCCTCCCAATATGATCTACTATTCTTCTCTTTCTTCTTTTTCTTTCTTCTTTCTCTTCTAGATGGGTAAATATTGTGATGTTCTGCCTCTTGCTTTCTTCTTTTCTCTTTAGTCTTTTATTTTCTATTGCTTTGCAAGAAGAAGTTTTGATGATTCTATATAAAGGATTTATAGTATTTTGAAGTAGAAAATGGTTAATTTCAAATGGCAAGGCAATATTGTATGGCCTATTACTAGCATGCAATGATTTGTAGTTGATTTGCTTCGATAAAATACTAGATTCAATGTGAATCTGAGCCTCATTTTTCTTTCCTTCTTCACTTTTCTAATTTTAATTTTTATTTTTTCTTGATTCCAACTCAATCCATTGAATGGCCCAATAAATAGAACCAAATCAAACTGAATTTTTTAGGTCAATTTTAAACTGGTTTTTGTGTTCGGTTAGTTCAACTTCAAGTTCAATTTTAGGAAACTTGTTTGTTTAAGTTGATTCAGTTTCAAAAATAATCCCAAACTGAATCAACTTGAACCATATGCACCCCTACTTGTAACCCCTAATTTAACTAGGGACCTTGGTTACTTTAGATGATGGAAGGCTAATAGGAAAAGCTTTCATGCAAATTATGACAAAATTACCTAAGTCAATTTATAGATAGAGAAAGGAGAGGTATAACATAATTTTTAAGAAAATCTTAGACATGATATGTGGAAAAGAAAATTCTATAATTTATATTCATTAAATTGATAAATAATAGTACCAAAGGGATTCCTACACTATGTCAGTTATATTATTGAAGCCCCTTCTTAAATTTTCCAAAAACATACTTGTCGAAATGTTAAGCAATCATAAGATCAGCATGCACTAGTCGATGATGTGTTGAACTCTAATATTTGATTATAAAAAATATTTGAGCCATCAACTATATTTTAAAAGGATGGCAGTCGATGGCTCCATATCTAGAAAAAGCATCAATCATCCTTCTTAGTTCTTAGGATAAGTTATTGCCTTGATACTCAATCTGTAGACAAACCAACATGCCACACCTTATCCAAAAGACATGCATGTAACATGGCAAGCTGCAACTTTGTTGACCTAGAGCTTTGATTTTGATGATGATAAAATATTTGACTGCAAATGATACTAATTAAGTATTTTAAGAATAGTTGTAGGATCTCTCAAGTACTCACAATGACTCATTCAACTAAGGAAGAAATTCTCTCAAAGAAAATAAGTCAAAAGAAATTTAAAGACAAACAATTTAAGTTTCACTTTAGAGGAATCGATCTCAATATTCAATGAGTTGATCTCTGAACAATGATAGAATAAAACAAAAGATCCATATTTTTTTAAAGATTTTAGGAATTGACCCATGGAATTCATGAGTTGACTCTGAGATATTGGAACAAATTGATCCAGTTTATGAATTGACCCCAGCACTAGCACAAGTCAATCCTAGAATGGTTATAGGTACGAGATAGAGAATATGCAAAAATGACATCTTGACAAGTCGACCCCATGATGGTTACATGCATAAGATAAAAGTCCATCAAAACTATATACTTCATGAGTCAACTCATGAGCTAGAAGAGTTAATTGCAAAAGTAAATGAGTCAACCCTTGAAGTATAGGAGTTGACTTCTCTACAACTGGCAGTCTAAAAACTAGTTTTTTTTATAGCTTCCAATGTACAGATTTTACTCTTAATAGCTATTTTGGCTTACATAACAACTAATTTATCCTATCATATCAAAATTAAAGGTATTTAAGACATAAAATTGAATGAGAAAGCAAGAGAAATAGTGTAATGAACTCTTAGAGCCAAAGAGTCATCCTTGATGAGTTTATTTATCGCTTTGAGAAAAAGGGAGGAATTAAAAGCCTTTATTGAGTAAGCAACCTTGAGTACATCCACAACAATCTTAAAAAAGCCTCGCATTAATTAAAGAAAAGAAATTCAAGCCTTAAAGAGCAATCATCTTTGACTTCAACTATGCTTCATCGGGCATTTTATTTTCTTGAGCTTTAGCTCATAATAATTCTACTACTTTCTTGTACTTTTTATTTTTTATAGATTTCTTGGGGAAGAAATTTTTAGAAAAGGGCTTATCGAAATCCATAATTAGATGTTCTATTGACTAAGTCTAAAAAAGACTTGAAAATATTTTAGTTGATTGCTTATTCAAAATCAATTAGATTGATTATAAGCCTAGGTAAAGCATCCTAACTATAATATGAAATATGTGTTTGTTATTGTATCTTGCATGTACTTTGTAGTTTCATATTCATTAGCTTTTATTGCTATTTCTCACTACATTCACTCTACTCTCCTACTTAAACATCAAATTATTGTATATAATTGTCTAAAATTTCAAAAATACAATTTCCAGCACCCCCCCCCCCTTTGGTTGCTATACCTAGGCAATAAACCTAAGCATTGAGTGGCCCCTTCTCTGAAGAAGAGATCAAGCAAGCAGCATTCGACTTAGTCTCTAATAAATCCTCAGGACCAGATGGGTTCCTGACTTCCTTCTATAAAAAATACTAGGGTGTTCTAAAGCCAGATATCAAGTAAGTCTTTGAAGGTTTCTACGATCAATCCACCAGCATTTCTAGGTTGAACTATGCTTTCATTTTGCTTATCCCAAATAAGGTAGAGTGTTCAATGGTCTTGGATTATAGACCTATCAGTTTAGAAAATAGCATCATCAAAATCATTTTTAAGGCACTCTAAAATAGACTCAAATAGAAGATTGGATCCTTGGTCTCTTCATCTCATTCGGCTTTCATTTTAGGAAGGTTGATCCATAAAAAATTTGTCTTAGCCTCCAAGATTATATCTCATTGTAGAAAAGGAAAGCAAAAGAATTCCTCTATAAAATTGACTTTAAGAAAGCCTTCGATTGTGTATCCTAGAGCTTCCTACAAAAACTTCTAGAAAAGAGAGGCTTCAATGCTAAATGGAGGATTTGAAACTCCTCCATCCTGGCTATTGATAATTACCATAAATACACCAATAAAAGTATTAATTTATGAATTAATTTATTTTTATTTTAAAAAATTAATATTTTTATTTATTTTGTATAAGTAAGATGAATACGAATAAAAAGATCTCAATTTGCTAGTTAATTGAAAGAAAATTTGGCGCAAATTGGATTTAAATTGGATCCAGAATGGAGATTCAAAAAATAAGAAAAAATAAAAAAATAAATATATAAAAGATGCCTAGCCCACAAAGCCAGTGCAACCCAGCCAACGCAACCTAATGCGCCTAGCCCACCTGACCATAGCCCAGCTAGCATGGCCTAGTGCACCCAGCCCACATGATTGCAACCCACAAACCAGCCCAATGTTGACATCCCCTTGAGTTAGATATCATGCAATCCACGATGGATTGGAACCCAACGCGCCACACCATCGACTCTTATGTTAGATATGTGTGCCCTAAAAGCTAGAATTGGCTGACACTTATAATACACTTCTAGGGACAAAATTATAATTTTGACTATAAATAATAAAATAGATTTTTGTTCTATCATAAATGTGTATTTAGTGTCTGTGATACATCCCTTGAGTTAATGGTAATGATATTCATATTTTCAAGAGTTGAAAATTTAAGACATGAATTTTCGTTATTAACTCATAAAATACTCCCAATCGTAGGATCATCATGAAGATGGTGATTGATCCGAAAGGTTGGTATACAATCGCTTCTTTATAGTAGATGAGTCTTGAGTCTATAGTGTAGAGACATCGGAGCGAGAGTACAGATACTCGTTAGAGAATGAGAGTACTGAGCGTAACCACCTCGAGCAGTCATAAGGAACTCTACCTTCTCATCGATGACTAACTCAAAGCTGTAGTGGTGTGTCTGGTTCTTTGACCTAAGGTGCATCGGTAGTTCACCTTGAGGGTGTTATAGTTTGACTACACCATGACTCGATCTCCTAGCCATTTGGAACCCTGAGGTGTATGTTGGCTATAGCATGTTCATTATAGGAATTAGATTGCACCAAGAAGGAATCTATCTACCTCGGTGGATGAGGAGCAGCCCTTTGAGGATCATAAGAATCAAGTCCATAAGCCCATGGCCATGGTCGAGTGAAATAATAGAAAGAGTTTCTATTAAGGTTTTTACATCGGACTTGAATCAAATGGTTAAATCATATGATAGAAATTAGGGTTTGACGAGTTCACCTTAACCCTAATCTGATCGGGGCTTAAGATAGAAGAACTTAATCACACAAGTAGCTGCACCAAGAGGTTCATTTTTAATTTTGATGGGTTGCCACCATATACTGCTAGGTGTCACTGGTGGATTTTAGGAGCAATTAGAATGATTTAGATGATCGATCATTCTAGTTGTCTGAATCAAAAGAATTTTGATTCATCAAAAAGAGTTTCGATGATATCGATAATAGAGATCACGACATATCCTATTATCATACAAAATTGAATCTAACTAGATCACATAAATAAGAGTTTGGATCTGAATATCATCAATTGGACTAATCCAGTTCAATTGATTTGAATAAGATTCAATTAGATTCAAGGAAATCATGCTAGCATACGATTGAGCCTAACGTTCTCCTTCTACTATCATCAAAAGTTGTCTCAATTGAGCCAAATATGTTTGTGCTCACTCAGATACCTTTACTTGGTCTAACTGGAGCTTGTCCAGATCAGAAAAGGATTGTCTTAATTTATGAGATAAATTTGAGACAATGCTTGCCATTTTCCATCACCTGCTAATTCTTGTCTTTGACTTTGGTCAAACGTTGACCTTTGACACTTAGACATATGTCCATATGTCATGCACCTATAGGAGAGCAGATAGGGGCTTGTCCCCTTGATAGAAATTAGAAAGGAGGGGGGCACACACCTATGGAGGCATGTGCCCATGGATAGGGACGCCTGGAGTCCCATATAGATGGGACTCCAGGTTGCTTCTAGGATTCTACTTAGGTGGCGCCAACCTATAGACTTTGATCAGTCTTAGGTACCATCTAAGGATGAATTAAAGGGGCTCTCATCTGACTGGATCAAGTGATGTCATCCCATCAATCAGATTTAGATCTGATTGCATGAAGCAACGTGATTGGTCGGATGATGTGGCATTGCATGATGCAGTAGGGTCTATATAAACCCTATCTGCGTCCAACTTTTATAGAGTTCTCTCTTAGCCTATGCCCCAAGGCTGCTCCTCTCCCTCTTCCATGCCAACTTCTAGTCCTCTCTCTCCTCTTCATGCCCAAGAAATTTTGGGCTCTAGTTTGGTGCGATCCAGGCAAGAGAAAACTGACGAGAAAGGAAGAAGGCAGCACTGCTGCAGAGACGACTGCAGATCTTCGAAAGAAGTTTTGAAAATACTCCAAATTAGATCCAGATGTAATATTTGGAAAGATAATAAAGAAGGAGAAGATCTTCAGATCCAGTCTAAGTGGATACCGATAGAGGCTAGGCACTTGCATGGTTAGATCCAGAACCTCAGGCAATCAGCAGGATCATCAAAGGGTAATCTAATTATCCAACATCAAGGTATAAATTAATTAGATTTAATTTATTTTTATTTTTAGTTATTAGCTTTATAAAATTAGATCTAAAATATCTTAAATCTGATCTAGATATATGAGAGAAATTTTTAAAATATCTCTCTTGATCTGATCAAATCTGAACGAACCTGATCTGAAAAATCAGGATTTCTCCTTCAACTAGTATCAGAGCCAGATTCTCTAAATTATTTAGATCTAATTTTAATTTATTTTTTATCTAATAATCAGATGATTTTAGATGTCACATGAGATGCAATTAGATTTGAAATTAGAAAAATTAAAATTAAATAATTTAGATCTAAGTTTTATAAGATGCATCACTAGTTGTAAAATAGAATAGTTCTATACATAGTCTTGCATGTTCATAATTTAATTTAATTAAGTTATAATTTTAGATCTATTTATTTACTATTTTTTAATATTATAAATATTATAATAAGATTTAAAAAATAGTAAATAAAATTATTTAATTTTTGGATCATATGAGATATGATGAATGCATGTTTAGACTAGTTGTAGAATAGTTCTACATAATTGTCTAGTTTAGAATTTATTTTGATGCGATCAATTTAAATCTAACTTTTTAGATAATTATGGAATAATTTAGATCTAAAAATATGCATGATATGATACATGAGATGTATGTAAAATATGTTTATAATTAGATCAATTTTTGTATATGAGATATATGATGTAGATCTAACTAGTTTTATAATTTTGTATATTTTTGATTAAGGCATTTTCCTTGGCCATCCGGTCATAAGAACAAAGTAGGATTTAAATGCCCTCTCCTTCCATTCAATGAGATATTCTTATGATGTGTAAGGGTGCTACGCATTCGTCCTTAATCAAAAATTAAGAACTTACTTTCTGCAAAATCCTAGATCCTGAAATCCTAGGATTTAATATACATATTTTGTTTATGAACCCTAAACTTAGTTAAGAATTAAGATTATGAAATGTTAATTAAATCTAAAATTAAGAATTTCATATCTAAGATATATTCATAATATTGGGTTCGGGCTTGGGTAGCTCAATTAGGTCTAAGCGGTTGATTAAATCGAATCAAGAGTTGGTTAGATGGGATCAACAGTGCTTAAATTGACCAACCTAATAGGATTAAGTCTAGGTCAAGATCGAGTCACGTAAGTGATCGATCAAGCTAAGACCTAATTAGGCTCAGTGGTTAGAGTCTGGATTGTAGGCTAACCCAATTGATTCTGGCTCAATAATTTGGTGTCTAAGGTAAGTTTGGTAGATACGACCGACTGATTTTTAATTGAGAGCTACTCGACTCAAATACGTTCTTGTCGAGTTAATGGCATATCTTTTCAACCGGTCTCACTTACTTGGCCATATTTATTGGCTCAGTTCTAATCTGAAGTGGTCAATAATCTGAGCTAACCCATGCCACTAGGTTAGTCATAATGGTTATGACTATGTCAAGTCTAGTTTAATGAGATCTAAATCAAATCTTTCTAAGAAAAGATTAAGTCTAAAGGTCTTCCACCATTGCAGATGTGCGGGCCCTTCCTGGGGTTGATTGTTCTCGACTGATTACAGTAGTTCAGTTGCACCAGAAAGATGCAATCATGTCTATTAGGCATTCGATGCTACAGGCTGGAGGATGGATTGGGCTCAATATTTTGGATATAGTGAGAGACTCAATTAGGAATCCAATCTATGCAAATGGTGGTTCTGACTTAACTAAAGAGTGGATCAATATTTCGGGCATAGTGAGATCCATGAATTAGATATCAAGTTTGGATGCACCATGATTAAAGAATCATTGAACAAGAGTTATTCACTCATTGACTAACCCATCACCAATAACTGTTAAGTGAGGTGATGAGTCAGTTGGTGGGACCGCACCACCCACTAGAAATCATTAATCATGGAGATTTTTGCATCTCTATAGAGAAAGTGTAGGAATTCAAAAAAATAGTGAGAGCTAATTTATTTAAAAATAAAACTTCTAAATAAATTGGTCAAGTCTTAATTACAATATCTAACTAGAAACTTTGACTCTCTACAAAAAAATATCTGCCTCCAACCCACTAGCACGTATCCTGGACACCTATAAACTGACCAAACCCAATTAGAAGGATTGGCTCCGAAACTTCAAAATTATTTTGGATTTCAAGAAGTTAACTCATGTGTTGGATCAGGACCCTCCCACCTTACCATCTCGTCCATCCGCTGAACAGAGAGCATCTCTTGAAAAGTGGACGGACGAAGATAACAAGGCTAGATATTATATGTTGGGCTTAATATCTGATGAGCTTCAGCACCAATATGAAGATATCAGGACTGCCTGCCAAATGTTGGCTCATCTATAAGAGATGTTTGGTGAACAGAGTCGCGCAGCCAAGTATCAAGTCACTAAACGACTTTTTAAGGCTAAAATGCGCGATGGGCAGTTAGTCCAAGATCATTATCTGATGATGATCAAGAACTTGGAAGAGCTTGAGAAGCTCAGAGTGAAGTTGGATCTAGATCTACAGAATGATATAATTCTGCAATCCTTGACTGATGCATATAGGCAGTTCATCATATGCATAAACTTCAAAATTTCCTAGTCGAACTTATGAATATGCTGGTTACTGCTAAGCTTTCCATGAAAGATTCTAAAGGCTCAGTGCTTGCTATGGAACGGACTTCTTCCAAGAGAAAGTCTTTTGGAAAGAAGAAGAAGTCTGTGAAAAAGTAGAAGATGGAAGGAGGAAAAAAGAAAAAGGCAGAGCTGAAGAAAGCCGCTGACAAAGAAAAGTATTTTCATTGCAATAATGACGGGCACTAGAAGTAAAACTACCCTACTTACCTGGCCACCCTGAAGAATAAGAAGGAGGCAGGTTCTTTTGGAGGTATGCTCATTATTGAGTCTAACCTTATGGTTTCTTCTGCATCCAATTGGGTGCTTGACTTTGGTTCTAGTGCTCATTTGTGCACTTTCATGCAGGATCTTGAGGATAGTAGGAGGTTAAGGGATGATGAGATGATCCTGTGTCGAAAATGGAGCAAGAGTTGCTACTGTGGCCATGGAAACAAACCCTCTTCGACTACCATCTAGTTTAGACTTAGTTTTAAAAGACTGTTATTATGTGCCTGCAGTAAGCAGTAATTTGATTTCTATTTCATGCCTAGCACTAGAAGACTATGTAATTAGTTTTCTTAAGGACCATTGTAACATTCTTTATGAAAGAAATAAAATTGCAAATGATTTCAATATTAATGATCTTTATCAGTTACATATTGATGTATCTATTTTTAATATGGAGCAAAATGTGAATGCCATGAAATGACCTAGGGATAATCCAAATGATAGGTATCTATGGCACCTAAGACTAGGTCATATAGTAGAAGATAGAGTTAACAAATTGAAGAAAATTGGGCTATTGAGTCCGTTGACTTTTGAGTCATATCCAATTTGTGAATCTTATCTTCATGGCAAAATGACTAAGCTCTCTTTTGTAGGATATGGGGAAAGGGCCACGGATCTTCTTGTCCTAGTACATATTGATGTGTGTGGCCCATTTGATGTGCCGACTAGAGGTAATTTTGTCTACTTCATTACCTTTATCGATGCTCTATCTAGGTATGGGTATGTGTATCTTATGAGACATAAGTCTGAAGCTTTTGAAAAGTTCAAGGAATAAAGACATGAAGTAGAAAAATAAACTGAAAAATCCATTAAGATTCTTCGATTAGATCGAGGAGGTGAATACCTAAGTCAGAAATTCCTGGACTATCTCAAGAAAAATGGTATAGTCTCTCAATGGACTCCACCTAAAATATCTCAACTCAACGAGATTTCAGAATGAAGGAATCGGACCCTATTAGATATGGTCCGATCCATGATGAGCTTCACAGACCTCCCTGATTATCTTTGGGGATACTCTTTGTTAACTGCAATATATTTACTAAATAGGGTTCCTTCTAAAACTGTTTCTACCACACCATATGAGATATGGCATGGTAAGAAATCAAGTCTGAGTCATCTCAGAATTTAGGGTTGTCTGGCTCATATCAAAAGACAACAAGCGAATAAGTTATACTTCAGATCCTTTAGAGCTCGATTTATAGGATATCCTAAAGAATCATTAAGATATTATTTCTACATTCTAGAATATCATAATGTGATTGTGAGTCGACATGCCATCTTTCTTAAAAAATAGTTTATTCAAGATGGTGGCATTAGAAAGTAGATCAAGCTCGATGAGAAAGTCTTATAAGAACAACGAGCTAAAGACCAAATGGAACCAAATCAGGTTGAGCCAATACAATCACTACCTCCTCCACCTCGTAGATCAGAAAGGCTTTCCCATCCTGTTGAGAGGTACTTAGATACCATTTCAGAGAAAATAGAGAAAATATTTCTCGTAGGTAATGGGGTTCATGGTGATGATCCCAAAACCTCTAACGAGGTGATATCGGATATTGACTCCAAAAAATGGCTAGAGGCAATGAAGTCAAAAATTGACTCGATGCACTCAAACCAAGTCTGGACCTTGGTAGATCCACCAGAAGGTACAGTACCTATTGGGTGTAAATGGATCTACAAGAGAAAGATTGGTGCAGATGAAAATATGGAGACATTCAAAGTTAGATTAGTGGCAAAAGGTTATAGTCAGCACGAAGACATTGACTATCAGGATACCTTTTCACCAGTAGCTATGCTAAAATCCATCCACACATTGTTTGCTATTGCAACCTATTTCGATTATAAAATATGGCAAATAGATGTGAAAATAATATTCTTAAATGGATATCTTGAGAAAGATATCTATATGGAACAGCCGGTAAGTTTCACATTCAGTGATGCTGATCACAAGATATGCAAGCTGCAAAGATCCATATATGGACTTAAGCAAGCATCTTGAAGCTGGAACACTCGTTTTAATGATGTGATCAAATCGTTTGATTTCATCAAAAATGAGGAGGAGCCATGTATCTTCAAAAAGGTCAGTGGGAGTACTTTTGTATTGTACGTGGACCTCCTATTGGGAATGATATGTTGACCATAATTAAAAATGTGGTTATCTAAAGAATTCTTCATGAAAGACCTAGGAGAAGCACCCTTTATTTCGAAAATTAAGGTCTATAGAAATAGACCGAATTGGATGCTAGGACTTTCACAGAAGATATACATAGAGAAAGTGCTAAAGAGATTTAGCATGAAAAACTCTAAGAGGGGATTAATACCTTCAGATATGGTATTCATGAAGATGTGCCTAGCACATCAGGAAATAGAATGCATGAGCAAGATCCTTATGCTTCAGCAATAGGAAGTCTCATGTATGCCATGTTATGTACTTGACCTGATATAGGCCATGCTGTGAGTGTCACAAACAGATATCAGTCAAATCCAGGTGTAGAACACTGGACTTCTGTGAAATATATCCTTAAGTACTTAAGAAGAACTAAGGATATATTGTTGGTCTTTGGTAATGGAGAACTCTAAGTCCAAGGATATATAGACTTAGATTTTATGTCCGATGTAGATGATCGAAAGTCAACATCTAGGAGTTTGTTTGTATGTAATGGTGGTGCTGTCAGTTGGAAGAGTTCTATATAAACTGTGATAGCGGATTCCACCATGGAAGTAGAATACATTACTATGTCAGAAGCTGCGAAGGAGGCATGCTTGTACAAGAAGTTTGCTGCAAAGATTAGAGTGATGCCATCAGATGCCATTCCTCTATACTGCGACAATAATGGTGCCATAGCTTTAGCTAAAGAGCCAAGATCTCACTAGAAATCCAAGCACATCGAGCGGCGATACCACCTCATCCGTGATTACCTCGAGAAGGATTATGTCAAGGTCAAGTGAGTCGACTTCGCAAACAATGCAGCGTACCCGCTTACAAAGCTGTTGGACCAGTAGAAGATCGAAGCCCATCTTGAGAAGATGGAACAAAAATTTATAGCCAATTGGCTTTAGGTTAAGTGAGAGTTTGTTAGATATGTGTATCCTAGAAGCTAGAATTGGCTGACACTTGTAATACACTTCTAGGGGCAAAATTATAATTTTGACTATAAATAATAAAATAAATTTTTTTCTATCATAAATGTGTATGTAGTGTCTGTGATACATCCCTTGAGTTAATGATAATGATAATTCATATTTTCAAGAGTTAAAAATTTAAGACATGAATTTTCGTTATTGACTCATAAAATGCTTTCGACCGTAGGATCATCATAAGGATGGTGATTGATCCAGAAGGTTGATGTACAATCACTTCTTTATAGTAGATGAGTCTTGAGTCTATGGTGTAGAGATACCAAAATGAGAGTACAGATACTCGTTAAAGAATGAGGGCACTGAGCGTGACCACCTCGAGCAGTCATAAGAAAGTCTACCTTCTCGTTGATGACTGACTCAAAGCTGCAGTGGCGTGTCTGATTCTTTGACTTGAGGTGCATCAACAGTTCACCTTGAGGGTGTTATAGTTTGACTACACCATGACTCGGTCTTTTAGCCATTCAGAACCCTGAGGTGTATGTTGGCTATAGCATGTTCATTATAGGAATTGGATTTTACCAAGAAGAAATTTATCTACTTCGATGGGTGAGGAGCAGCCCTATGAGGATCATGAGAATCAAGTCCATAAGCCCATGGCCATGGCAGAGTGAAATAATAGAAAGAGTTTCTATTAAGGTTTTCACATCGGACTTGAATCGAATGGTTAAATTATATGATAGAAATTAGGGTTTGATGAGTTCATCTTAACCCTAATCTGATCGGGGCTCAAGATAGAAGAACTTAATCACACAAGTAGCTGCACCAAGAGGTTCATTTTTAGTTTTGATGGGTTGCCACCATATACTGCTAAGTATCATTGGTGGATTTTAGGAGCAATTAGAATGATTTAGATAATCGATCATTCTAGTTATCTGAATCAAAAGAGTTCTGATTCATCAAAAGGAGTTTCGATGATGTTGATGATAGAGATCATGACATATCCTATTACCATACAGAACTGAACCTAACTAGATCACACAAATAAGAATTTGGATGTGGATATCATCAATTGGACTAACCCAGTTTAATTGATTTGAATAAGATTTAATTAGGTTCAAGAAAATCATGCTAGTATACGATTGAGCCTAACATTCTCCTTCTACTATCATCAAAAGTTATCTCGACTAAGCCAAATGTGTTTGTGCTCACTCAGATACCTTTACTTGGTCTGACAGAAGCTTGTCCAGATCAAAAAAGGATTGTCTTAATTTATGAGATAAATTTGAGACAACACCTGCCATTTTCCATCACCTGCTAATTCTTGTCTTTAACTTTGGTCAAACGTTGACCTTTGACACTTAGACATCTGCCCATGTGTCATGCATCTGTAGGAGAGTAGATAAGGATTTGTCCTCTTGCTAGAAATTAAAAAGGAGAGGGGTCCACACCTAGGGAGGTGTGCACCCATTGATAGGGACGCCTGGAGTCCCATGCAGATGGGACTCCAAGTTGCTTCTAGGATTCTACTTAGGTGGCGCCAACCTATAGACTTTGACCAGTCTTAGGCACCATTTAAGGATGAATTGAAGAGGCTCTCATCTGATTGGATTAGGTGATGTCATCCCACCAATTAGATTTAAATCTGATTGCATGAAACAATGTGATTGGACGGGATGATGTGGCACTGCATGGCGCAGTAGGGTCTATATAAACCCTATCTGTGCCCAACTTTTATAGAGTTTTCTATTAGCCCATGCCCCAAGGCTGCCCCTCTCCCTCCTCCATACCAACTTCTGGTCCTCTCTCTCCTCTCTATGCTCAAAAAATTTTGGGCTCTAGTTTGGTGTGATCCAGGCAAGAGAAAGCTGATGAGAAAGGAAGAAGGCAGCATTTCTACAGAGACGACTGCAGATCTTCGAAAGAAGTTTTGAAGATCCTCCAAATTAGATTCAGACCTGATATTTGGAGAGATAATAAAGATGGAGAAGATTTTTAGATCTAGCCTGAGTAGATATCGGTAGAGACCAGGCGCTTGCGTGGCTAGATCCAGAACCTCAAGCAATCAGTAGGATCATCAAAGGGTAATTTGATTACCCAACATCAAGATACAAATTAATTAGATTTAATTTATTTTTATTTTTATTTATTAGATCTATAAAATTAGATCTAAAATATCTTAGATTTGATTTGGATACATGAGAGAAATTTTTGAAATATCTCTCTTGATCCGATCAAATCTGAACGAACCTGATCCAAAAAATCAAGATTTTCCCTTCACCTTAATAGGTCCATTAGAAAAATGTGGTGCACATGATATATTCATTATTTTACCTAGTGTGGTGCATGCAAATTGGTCAAGGTCCTTAGTGAGCCTAGTCTACAGGCAATGTACAGACCAACAGAACTGATCTGAGTGCGATCGGGTGGTCCAGATTGAAGAAAATCGAGCAAGATTTTAGGCATGCTTTTTGAAATATTTTTCAAAATTAAATTACAGGGGAAGCAAAAATAATCTACTATTAATTCTATGTATGCTATGATCAGATCATAAAATCCTACTAAGGATCTAGACATGCTAATATGTTATAGAAAATTTAAATGTGATTGATCAGCAAATCATATTTCCTAACCAATACAAGTTCAGAACTCGATACCTGCACACGGGTAGATGATCTCCGCAATCTAAATCGATTGAAAGAAGCTTTGGTATTGTGCTGCAGCTGCACACTTATCCGATCTCTACGATTGGTCCATCAAAACTCCTGGTCCCAACCAGCTCCACCAGAGTGTTAGCTCCTCACCAAAGCCTTCGATGGCTGATCTTAGTCGATCAGATCGACCACCTTCTTCTCGATCTCTCAAATGCTCCAAAAAATCAAAAGACAAAGTTTGAAGGATGATGATGATGTGTGAAAGATTTTGTGGTGATTGGGCTCTCACAGCGCTCACACTCACCACCAGAACCCCTAGGGTCGAAACCCTAGAGCCTCCACTCACCCAAAACACTAGAGACCCCTCTCTGAGTTTTTGTGACCAACTTTTGTCCTCATGCCTTAGGTGCTCCTCATAGAAGCCCATACTTAGGAAGTCCTCATGCACACTTTACTAAGAAACTCTTTCTCAATTAGGAAACACATAAACACTTTGATCTTATATCAAAGTTACGTGGAAAAAGTGGTGCAAGAAATTCCTTTGACTTTTCTCACCCCGAACTTGTGCCCCTCCTGCTATTCTCTCTCTAAGAAACCCCTTACACACCACACTTCTCATCTATGCATGCCCCCAAAAAAATCTCATTTTAATGTGCATGAAATTGAGGAGAAAATGCATAGGCTAGGATAAGGAGAGCGGTTAGGGTGGTTTCAACCAATTCCACTTGAATTCGAAATTCAAGTGCATACCCTATCTCATTCCAGGGTCCACCAGAGTGATTGACATGTAGAAGGACTCTCCTTCTACGTGCCCACACTCAGAAATGCATGAGAATGTGTGTGAGAAAACATATGGTGCAAGGAGTGGATAAGGTTAAGGGAGTTAGGAGGTTTTAACTTCTAACAAACCTTAATTGAATTCAAAATTCAATCTCCTTTGAACCGGTCCAACACTTGGACCAGGTCAAAGAAAGAAAAGAGAGAAGGTGCACATCTCCTTCTGCATGAGAAAAACTCACGTAAATTCCAAATGGGGCATGGGTCAAAAGTGGTCAAGGTGGCGTAGGGAGTTCAAATTCAAACTAGCTTTAAATTTGATCCAAATTGGTTTCAACCTTCTTTCAAATCCAATTAGACTAGGTCAAACCTAATCAAATTAGGCTTAACTCAATCTAATAAATTTTTAATTAAATTAAAAATTAATTAGATTTTGGTCCTGATTAAATCATGATCGAATCTCCTATAGCGATTAGGTCATCACATGACCTATTCGATCAAATTTGATCGAATCCTCATCGCTCAATCAAATTAAGCTAATCAGCAATCAAATTGCTAATTAATCCTATGATAAACACAAAGTCTCAATTAAGTAGATGTCTGAGCAGAGTCCCATCTACATGAAACTCTTGAAGAGTCCCAAACTAGTGGGACTCTTGAACCTAGTGTCCCAAATGAATGGAACTCGCAATCACAGAATTTCAAACCAGTGGGACTCTTGATCAAAGAGTCCTAGATAAGTAGGACTTAGAGTTCCAATCCAGTGGAACTCTAGGTCATAAAGTCCCAATCTAGTGAAACTTTTGACCATAGAGTCCCAGGTCATCAGGACTCTTAATCAGCCATCAGATCAGGTAGGAACTCCTATTGTGTGTGACCCCATAAATTTGAATCCTAAGTCAGTAGCATAGAAACCAATTTTTTTATATCAATCAATGTGACCATCTAGCAATGGTACCCGATGTCCGGATAGATTGAATAGTCATAATGAAATATCAACGAACCTATGGCATATGGTTACCGTATAATTTATCCCCTTGATCTCAATGCTCAAAGGATGATCTAGGGCTTACTGCCAATCCTAAAAATCATCCACATTGTATTTCAATATTCAATGTTCATTAAATGGACCACTTCAGTCGAGGATTTGCCAAATTGAAATACAATGATGCACTTGCTCCAACACTTGGAGGGGTCAATCTCATCTTGACTCACACACTGACTTCATAAGTACTTGATTGCACCCAGTAGCCTTCTGTCACTGAATTAGAAATTTAGATTATCCAATATCTAAGTATAGTGAGTTGCTTACAAGTCACCATGGTGATCTCAGGTCTAAGAGATGGTTATATCCATATCCTTTGCGAGCAACTCTTGATAGCAGAGAGCTACACGGTTGGGTCTAGATTGGTGAAGTATACCCTTATACTTCACTTGCATGCCATACTAGTATTTCCATACTCCTTGGTTAAGAGCACAACCAATGAATATGGCATGCAATGACCTACACTTGATTACATTGTCGTCCTTGATAACAACGTAGCATTTGATCATGATCAGGTTGAAGGTCTAAATGATAAATTCTTCTTTGTCAAGTCTAAATAGTCCTTTGAATTTCATCACAGAAGAGTTCATTATAGAAAGATGCACAAGAGTGATGAAAAGCTAAAACAATAAATTTTATTTATTTATAATTGAAGTATATTTTTATAATCAGCTCAACCATCTACAATCTAGATGATTGGCTTTAGGATACATTTTTCAACAACTCCTACTTAAACTAAAGCCATTAAGAACAGTATCGAACACTCATCTTCCATTTATGGTTATCGAACTCTTTGATTCTGAGGGCTTTAGTAAAGGGTTCGTCCACGTTCTTCTTTCCATCGATCTTCTGAAGCTCGACGTCATCTTGTTCCATGATCTCTCATACAAGATGGTAGCGATGCAGAATGTGCTTGATGCACTGATGTGCCTTTGGCTCCTTCGCTTGAGCTATGGCTCCAATGCTGTCATAGTAAAATAGAATTGGACCATCTAAGAAGGGTACCACTGTTAGCTCACTAATGAACTTTTATAGCCACACAGCTTCCTTCGCAGCATCAGATGCCACAATATACTCTACCTCGCATACAGAATTGACCATAGTATGCTGCTTGAAACTCTTCCAGTAGACCACTCCACCGTTTAGAGTAAATACATAACCTGACATACTCTTGCTATTGTCCTGATCTGACTAAAAATTAAAATCAGTATATCCCATAAGTTTCAAGTCAGTATCTTCATAGATAAGCTACTAGTCCTTGGTATTTCTCAAATACTTCAGGATTTTCTTGACAACCTTCCAGTGATTCTCACCTAGATCAGACTGGTATCTGCTCACCACCCCTAGTGAGTATACCATGTTTGATCTCATACATGTCATGGTGTATATAATAGAACCCACTATCGAAGTATATGATATTCTACTCATACGCTCTCTCTCTTGAGGAGTTATCGGACAATCCCTTTTTGAGAGAGAAATCCCATGGGCTATCAGAAGATAGTCCTTCTAAAAATTTGCCATGCTGAACCTCTTTAATACGGTATCGATGTACATAGATTGGGATAGCCTAAGCAACCTTTTAAATCTATCCCTATAGATTTTTGTTCCTAGGATGTAGGAAGCTTCTTCCAAGTCCTTTATGAAGAATTGAAACGACAGCCAAACTTTTATTTCCTATAGTGCAAGGATGTCATTCTCGATTAAGAGAATATCATCCACATATAACATAACAAATACCACTACAAAACTATTAGCCTATTTATACATGCAGTATTTTTCTCTGTTCTTAACAAAGCCATACGTTTTGATCATCCTATCAAAATGCATGTTCTAACTTTCAGATGTCTGCTTCAATCCATAAATGGATCTCTGAAGCTTGCACATCTTGAAATTATCTATGGATATGAATCCCTCAGGCTGTATCATATACACCTCTTCGTCCAACTCTCCATTTAGAAAAGCTATCTTCACATCCATTTGCCAGATCTCATAGTCTAGGTATACCGCTATCGCAAGCATAATCCGAATGGACTTGAGCATTGCCACTAGAGAAAACATCTTGTCATAGTCAATACCATAATGCTGACAATATCCCTTGGCAATCAAACAAGCTTTATAAGTCTCCACCTTCCCTTCTGCACCCCTTTTTCTTTTGAAAATCTACTTACACCCAACGGGTTTTATCCCTTCAGATGGATTAACTAGTATCCATACACTATTGACCTTCATGGACTCCATTTTGGACTTCATGGCTTCCAGCTACTTATCAGAGTTGGACCTCTACATAGCATCCATGTAGGTGATCGGATCCTCATCATTCTCATTGAGTTCAATAGGATTACCGTCCCAAACTAAGAAACCATAGTATCTATTTAGTTGACACGGTACTCTATCGGATCTCCTCAAGGGTACCTCTACAATGGGTTCTGGGTTTAATCTTATCAAATCCAAGTTTGCAAGTTCACTAGAATATGTCAGTTCTTCCACCTATCGAACTTCACCAAGTTTAACATTAAAGGTAGCTGTTTCTTTCCTAAGGAACTTCTTTTCCAAAAAGATAGTCCTATTGCTGACGAATATCTTTTACTCTTCAACAAGGTAGAAGTAATATCCTCTAGTTTCCCTGGGGTATCCTATAAATAAGCATTTATCAAATCTAGGTCCAAGCTTTTTTGCCTACAAATATTTTGCATAAGCCGAATATCCCTAAATCCTAAGATGAGAGAGTGTTGGCCTACATCCAATCCATATCTCATATGGTGTCTTTACAATAGACTTGGTCGGCACACTGTTTAAAATATAATAAGCAATCTCAAGTGCATAATCCTAGAAAAAAATTGGCAGACTCATAAATCTAATCATGGATCGAACCATGTCTAACATGGTTCGATTCCTCCTTTCAGACACACCATTACGCTATGGTATTTCAGGAGGAGTCCATTATGAGAGAATTTCATTCTCTTCTAAATATGTCAAAAACTCATTAGAAATATATTCACCTCCTTGATCTGACCGAAGAGTTTTAATACTCTTTTCAAATTATTTTTCTATCTCATTTCGATATCGTTTGAATATTTCAAACATATCGAATTTACTCTTCATAAGATAGACATACCCATACCTAGATAGGTCGTCAGTAAATGTAATGAAGTAATAGAACCCATCTCTAGCACATGTATTCATAGATCCATATATATCAGTATGTACTAGATCTAGAAGATCAGTGGCCCATTTACCCTTTCCAGTAAAAGATGATTTGATCATCTTACTAATAAGGCAGGACTCATAGGTGGTCAATGATTTACAATCATCAATATCAAGAATATGCTCTTTGACTAACTTATTGATCTTATTCTTGTTTATATGACCGAACCGACAATGCCAAAGATAGGCATCGGTGACATCATCTAGTTTTGGATGTTTGTTTGAAGTGTACATTACACTAATAGACGGTGATAAAATATAAATGTTATTTCTTAATTATTCTCATATTATTATGATATTATTCATAATCATATTGCAATAATTTTTTTTATTGATAAACAATAACCATCCTGAGCTAAAAGCCCAACAGATATTATGTTCATCATAAAATATGGACAACAGTGATAGTCACTTAAAATGATATTATTTATTTTAAAAATAAGCTTAAAAGTTTTCAATGCTAAGACTGAAATATTTCTTCCATCCCCAACATTTAGGAACCTATCACCATTTTCAAACTTTCTATTAATTTGAAGTCCATGCGATGAATTGCATATGTAAACTAGACTCTCGGTATCTAATACCTAGGTAAAGGTATCACAAACAATGAAATTGCATGGTGTTATCATATAACAATCTTGCCCAACAACTTCTTGCTAATATTTTTTATTCAGCCTATTCGAGCCAAGAGGATCCATTCCTCTTTAAGTCTTCCTTATTAGGGTCAACACTAGACTTCTCGTAATTAGGTCCTAAATGCTTGTCACAGTCCAACAGTGAATGGAGTGGAGTAACACAAGCCATTTTATTTATCTGAGAGAAAAACATGAAACCTTATTAGTGCTTGAATTAATTAATCCTAAAGACTTGGACTTTAGTCTAAAGATTCTTTTACTATTTTAAATGAATTGATAGCCTCTACCTCCAATTCAAGAAATTACACTAACTCCTTAGTGGGTACTAGAATCCATATAGACCACAAATGGGCCCGAGAAAAGCTTTGGCTAACCCACATGCATCTACAGGTAGGTTTACAATCAATTATTTCTCTAAATAATTTTTAATATTTAGGTTTAGTCCTAGAAGCCAATTCAGTAGGCTATGGCCTTCACTAAAAAGGTTTGGTTAGGTCCATTCACTAACATGATTGAGTTCAATGCATCAAACCAATGATAATCAAGTCCGAAGAAAACTCAGGCCAACCGGATTATCATTAAGAGAGTACGACCTAATCATCATATGATGGATAGTAATTCTAATATCTAGGTGAACACCAGATGTAAGGCACCTCCAATGTCCATATAGAAAATTAGACTCATTACTATTCACCTTAATGGAAGGCTATGACTTAGTTATCTCTATAACTTAGTCATTTTTAAGAACCTAATAATTTAGAGGGTTTAGGTTATTTATGATTTAAGGATAGAATGGACACAAACCAAATTTCTTTCACTGACTTCACTAAGTCAAATCCTTCCACTGACTTCACCAAGTCAATAGGTTAGGATTAAGATCAATTTAGGTCCATAGGCACCTAATTCAATCTTACTAATTGAAATCAGTCAAACTGATTTCTAGTGACATGGATCAGCTCGAATCACCAAGTGATCTAATCAAATCTTAATCGATCATGTCAGCTAGATAACTGAGATCAATGGAAGGGATATGCCATTAACTCATCAAAGATCAAATAAGTGGGAGTAGCTCCCAATTAAAAATCACTAATCTAGACTGCTAAACTTACCTTAGACACCAACTGGTTAATTAGGTTCAATCTGATCAACCTAGCAATTTTAGACTGGACTGCTTAGCCATGAATCAAGTCCATCTTGATCTCATTAAAGACATGGACTCGTCCAACTACAACTATTGAAGTTGATTCTAGAGTGTCCTTGATCTAATCTAATTTAACTCTTGATTAGATTTGATCAATTACTCTAATTAACTCTATTCTTTAACTAACCTTAGGTCAAACCTATTTAATGGACCTAATTCATCTAACCCTTTAACCCATAGTCTTATATCTTAGGATCTTTAATTCATAATTTTAAATCCTACTAGACAATACTTAATTTCTTTAATTAAGTTTTTGAATTGATGGATTGGAGTTTGGCATTTCAAAAATAATTTTTAAATTTTAAAAAAATTTTATTTTTTGTTCACTAAATGGGTTGACTCATTTTACAAGTAGATTAGCTCATTTCATAAACAGCAATCCTATTACTAGTTTCATAACAGAAAATAAAACATACGAAAAATTAAACTATGAATCACCATTTAGATCAAATCTAAACTTAGTTATGTTTAATTTTTATATTAAAATAATTTAATAAATAAAATTTTTTCACTGTTCATCTTAATGAATGAGTTCATGGTGGCTCCCCTACCGCCATAAGGGTTTCCCACTGAATGGAAGGAGATAGCCTTTAAATCATACTTATCCCTTATGACCGAACGGTTTGATGGCTCATTCATCCTCGATTACTAAATTATCTAGATCAAACATATCAAATATGCAAGAATTTTTTTCCTAATTAATATATTAAAAGATGTCAAGCAACCCTTCGCTTTGATACCAACAAAGAAAATCGAGCAAGATTTTAGGCATGCTTTTCGAAACATTTTTTGAAATTAACTTGTAGTGAAAGAAAAATTAATCTATTATTAATTTTATGTATGCTATGATCAGATCATAGAATCCTACTAAGGATCTAGACACGCCAATATGTTATAGAAAATTTAAATATAATTGATCAGCAAATCGTATTTGCTGATTGATATGAGTTTAGAACTCGATACCTATGCATGGATAGATGATCTCCATAATCTAAATCTATCGAAAGAAACTTTGGTGTCATGCTATAGTCGCACACTTATCTGACCTCTATGGTTGGTCCACACGGAGCTCCCAATTCCGACCAGCTCCATTGGAGTGCTAGTTTCTCATCGGGGCCTTCGACGGCTAATCTTGGTTGATCCGATCAACCACCTTCTTTTGGATCTCATGGATGCTCCAAAAAATTGAAAGATGAAGTTTGGAGGATGGCGATGATGTGTGAAAGGTTTCATGATGATTGGGCTCTCACAGTGCTCACACTCACCACCAAAACCCTAGGGTCGAAACCCTAGAGCCTCTGCTCACCCGAAACCCTAGAGACCCCTCTCTGAGTTTTTATGACCAACTTTTGTCCTCATGCCCTAGGTGCTCCTCATAGAAGCCCACACTCAAGAAGTCCTCATGCACACTTTACTGAGAAACTCTTTCTCAGTTAGGAAACACATAAACACTTTGAACTTATTTCAAAGTTACGTGGAATAAGTGGCGCAAGGAATTCCTTAGACTTTTTCTCACCCCAAACTTATGCCCGCTCTTTCTATTCTCTCTCTAAGAAACCCCTTACACACCACGCTTCTCATCTGCACATGCCCCCAAAAAAATCCCATTTTAATGTGCGTGAAATCGAGGAGAAAATGCATGGGCCAGGATAAGGAGAGAGGTTATGGTGGTTTCAACCAATTCCACTTGAATTCAAAATTCAAGTGCATACCCTATCTCATTCCAGCATCCACTAGAGTGATTGATGCATAGAAGGACTCTCCTTCTGCATGCCTACACTCAGAAATGCACAAGAATGTGCATGAGAAATCATATGGCATAAGGAGTGGATAAGATTCAGGGAGTTAGGAGGTTTCAAATTCTAACAAACCCTAATTGAATTCAAAATTCAATCTCATTTGGACTAGTCTAACACTTAGACCAAGTCAAAGAGAGAAAAGAGAGAAGGCACAATCTCCTTCTGCATGAGAAAAACTCATGTAAATTCTAGATGGGGTGTGGGTCAAAAGTGGTCGAGGCGGCACAAGGAGTTCAAATTCAAACTAGCTTTGAATTTGATCCAAATTGGTTCAACCAAACCAATTCTTCTAGACCCAATTAGACTAGGTCAAATCTAATTAAATTAGACTTAATTCAATCCAATAAAGTTTTAATCAAATTAAAAATTAATTAGATCCAGATCCTAATCAAATCAGGATCGGATCTCCCATAGCGATTAGGTCGTCACATGACCTAATTATGTCAAACCCAATAAAATTTTATTTGATTAGATTTGATTGAATCCTCATCACTCAATCAAATTGAGTTAACCGATAATCAAATTACTAATTAATACTTTAATAAATATAGAGTTTCAATCGGATGGATGTCTGAGCAATAGAATCCTATTTATATGAAACTCTTGAAGAGTCCCAAACTAGTGGAACTCTTGAATTCAGTATCCCAAATGAATGGAACTCATGATCTAGAGTCCCAGACTAATGAAACTCTTGATCAGAGAGTCTCTTACAAGTAGGACTCAGAGTTTTAGTCTAATGGGACTCTAAGTCATAGAGTTTCAATCTAGTAGAACTCTTCACCATAGAGTCTCAGGTCATCAGGACTCTTGATCAGCCATCAGATTAGGTAGAAACTCCTATTGTGTGTGGTCCCATAGGTTCGAATTCTAAGCTAATAGTATAGAAACCAATTTTCTATATCAATCAATGTAACCATCTAGCAATGGTATTTGATGTTCGAATAGGTCGAATAGTCGCAATGCAATATCGATGAACCTATGGCATATAGTTACCATATAATTCATCTCCTTGACCTCAATGCTCAAAGGATGATCTAGGATTTACTACCAATCCTAAAAATCATCCACATTGTATTTCAAAATTCATTGTCCATCAAATGGACTGTCCCGACCAAGGGTTTGCTAAATTGAAATACAGTGATGCACTTGCTCCAATACTTGGAGGGGTTAATCCCATCTTGACTCACACCGACTTCACAAGTACTTAACTATACCTAGTAGCCTTCCACTGCTGAATTAGAAATTTAGGTAATCTGGTATCTAAGTATAGTGAGTTGCTTGCAAATCACCATGGTAATCTCGGATCTAAGGGATAGTTATATCCATATCCTTCAAAAGTAACTCTTGACAGCAGAGAGCTACGTTGTCGTCCTTGGTAACAATGTATCATTTGATCACGATCAGGTTTAAGGACTAAATGATAAATTCTTTTTTGTCAAGTCTAAATAGTCCTAAGGACTTCATCACAAAAGAGTTCATTATAGAAAAATACACAAAAATGATAAAATGCCCAAATAATAAATTTTATTTATTTATAAATCAAGTATATTTTTACAATCAGCTCAACCATCTACAACCAAGATGATTGGCTTTAAGATATATTTTCCAACATAGATTTCTTCTTAGCGTGATCCAATGGTCAGGGTTCATTTTGATTTGATTAAGAATTATGGAGCTCTCTATGGCTCCATCCAATGGCCCAAAATAATGATTAGGCATGATCTGATGGTCCACATCGAATCCAAATCAATCTAAGCTCTTGTAATAGGATTTTGGGGGGGATTTTGGACCATTTGATGTAGATCTGATAGCCAATAGTATTCGGGGTTTTATATTCACTAGTTTTAGCCCTATTTGACTATTTTCAAGAGTTTTAAACCTATTTCCACTCAAATTCTTCATGGTAAATGTGCCAACTGAAATGATTGTCTTTGATCTGAGAGAAGGTATGATATAAGATGGGAGCCATGCTTGGATTGAAGGCTGCATCAAAGCAACAGGTGCTAAGAAGAAGAGCTGTCTTCTATGCCATCTTCAAGCCAACACCAATCTAAGATCAAGATTAGATCTAAAGAGCAAGAAGAAGGGAAAGCCTAGCATGCCCCTAGAAGTTTGATGGAAGAAGGAGAGGTTATCAACCATCTTTCTGATGATACAATGCCAATCAACTTCAACCTTTTGTTATAGCTTTTATTTCTTTTACTTTTTTTATAATTTCTTTGTATTTAAATTTAAATTTTTAATTTTAATTTAATGCAAAATTTATTTTATGCTCTTTAAATTTTTGCTCTTTACTTTTAATTGCAAATTTATTTTATTGCAAGTAGAAGCTAAGATCTAGATAGTATATCTTAGTACCAAAATTTATTTTTATGCACTTTTAATTTTTATTTTTCAACTTCAATTCCATTTTTAAAATCTTTTTTTATAAAATCAAAGCTTTTAAATCTACAACACTACCTTCTTCATGGACTCGACCTGACTCACTACTTTCTACATGTTTCTAATTATTTAAGAAATCAAAATTAAACTGATAAATATAGTATCTTAATGACAACATTGCATTCTATCAAGTTTTTGGTACTGTTATTGGGGAAGGCATGAAAGCTAAAGTTTTGATCTCTTTAATTTTTTTGTAATTAAATGGAAAATAATTCTAGCAAATGCATCAAGTTTTTGGCACTATTATCGGAAAGGCATGAAAATTAAAATTTTTTTTCTCTTCGATTTTTGGTGAATATAGCTTACTAACTTTTTTATTTATTTTATAAAAAAGAAAAAAAAATAAAAAAAATAGGGCAAGGAAGAAAGCTTCCAATCTTATTTGGTGAGATCAATCCTAACCCTAAACCTCTTTTCTTTTTAATCTTATTTTTTAAAAAAATTAATTTAAAAATAATCTACTTAAATCTAATAAAAACTTCATGACAAGAGTAGAAACCCTAATTGCTTAGAATATTTATCATTTAGATTTATTTTTTTATTTTTTTATGATCGCTAGAGAAAAGGTAAGCCTCTTAAGTTCAATTAGTTTCATGCATCTAATTTGTTAGGATTTGACGCCTTGAATTTCACCCATAGCAAAGAAAAATCAATATTAGCATAGCAGTCAGGCTGGCTTAGATAGGGGTCAAGCTGGCTTGGGCTGAGATCAAGCCAACTCAAACCATAGTCCAGTCAACCCTCTCAAGTAGACAGAATGCAGGTGTTCGGATGAGACATGATCGAGTCAGCTTGACCTCTAATAGAGCCGGCTTGATGGAAGCGAATAGAATAGGATGGAATTTTTTGTTTGGATTTGAATTATGATTAATCCAAGAGATCTACGAGAGTTGCATGTAGACCACAGGATCCATAGTCATGGAGGGTTGTGATCATGATTTGAAGGCCGTGGACACTATCAGAGTCTTGTTGGACTCGTATTAGAAGATTGAGTCATGTTAGGATTCCTGTGGATAGCTGATGTGAAAATTCTAAGCCTATTTAAAGGCCTGAGACACTATGGAGCAAGGAGAAGTATAGAGAGACTCTGACAGTCATCGAGAGAAGCTCGACAGAGCATCGATGTGTAGCCCATAAAGTAGATGCAGGCAAAGCATCGAGGTAGAGTAGATCATCTGGTAGAGCGAGGCAACTGCCATGTGAGTGGCCGTTAGGCATAATGTAGAGGCTTTCATAGGAAGCATCCAGGGGCATCGAGGATCCTAGTACTGGTAGGCCTGTGAGAGGGTCTCCTTAAGGATTTTGAGAGAGCTTTTGTAAGGATAGCTTCTAGTTGAGAAAGATTTGTATACAGTAAGTAGAGAGTGGATATTCTCCTCTTGTAGTTAATTTTCTCTTTCATAGTAAAGCTTGCATGCCCCATGGAGCTAGCACTTGAGCTAATCCACGTATCTGATTATATTTTTATTTTATTTCTTCTTTCTTTCTACTATCAATAAAAGAGTACTAGATCCTGAGATGGTGGTGTCCCAGTCAGACATCCACAATAAGTGGTATCAGAGCAAGTTGATATCATAATAATTAGTATCAGAGCAAGTTAATATCATAACATAATTTAGTTGCATAGAACCTCTTGTTTGAAATTGGTTGTGCATATTCATCTTAAATCAATAAAAGGCAATACCCAATTAAACAAGATAAGGTGGAGATTTCATCATCCTTTCTTAACCTAAAAATAACCAACCAACATCCCTCATTAACTTAAGCCTTTATTTAAAATCGATTAAACATTAACCTTTAAGGAACTCGAGCTCACTAGGACAAAGAACCTTAAGAGTTGGATCGGGCTAGGATTAGTCTATTTAATTAGTGTCTAAGGCAAATAGTTCAAGAATCATATCCCAAAAGAAGGTGGTTACTTAATTAGTTCTAATAGCTTACCTGGCCAATTAATTTGGTATTTAAGAAAAATAACAAGAGGGCTCCCACCAACCATATACTTACCTGGCTAGTTGAATGATGGATCTTATAATTGAAGGGCTTAAAGGTGATCTTGATAGTTAAAAGCATTCTAGATCTAGGACAACCCATAGTTAGAATTGATTGCCCAACTTGATTGCAAACTAACATCAAACCTAACCATAACTAATTTTTCTCTCTTCTTAGCTTTAGGACTTCTTAAGTTTTCTTCTTTAGAACTCTTTTCTCTCTTTCTTCTTCTTTTCTCCTATTCTCTTCAAAAAAATAAAAATAAAATAAATAAAATAAAATAAAATAAAAATTATAAAAAAAATAAAAAAAATCTATTTTTTTATTGACCCACATGTTAGGGTTGCACGGTAGGATATCATTATTTTTTGATCTAGTTGAATCTAATTCTAAAATTGAATGACTAATTTACATTAAATCAGAAAATCAAATAGCTGAAAATCCTGAAGAACCATCAAGGCAAATGAATGAATATTTTATTTCTTCAATCTGTAACCCATCGACTTGTATCCACTTATCTGATATTCCTACAAACCATTATGAAATTAAGTCAACTACAATTTAGATGCTTTCATCTTTTATAGTGTTGGTGAAGAATCTGGTTGATACCAGATCGAGCTAGAGTTGGGGAAGATGAGGTCGTCGTCGGTGATCTGCAAAATAAAATTCCACCCGGAGTCGGTGGTGGTGGCTCCGATAGAACCTTCCGACAATCAAGTCAACTCTCCTAGCTAATAGAAATGGAGTGCTCAAGTACGAATTTGACAAAGTTTTAGGAAGAAGAAGAGAGCTTAGAGAAAACGTATTTGAAGGATCTATTTTTATAGATGAAGCTTGTTGTAATCGTCCGATAGTGGACCACTCTATACCACGTACAATTTATTACGGAGAGTGATGTCGCTCATAATAGACTGATAATGACAGTCGTAACCGTCCGATAGTGTGATTGTCTGTAGTAGACTGATAAATGATGGTCGTAACCGTTCAGAAGAAGCAGGCATTCAGAATTCGATTAAAGAAGAAGTTCATAAGAAGTTTGGCTCCTAGAGGAATCCGACTGAAGGAGATGTCTAGAAGGAGTTCGGCCCTAAAGAAAACCATTGAAGGAGTTCGAAAAAAGTTTGGCTCCTGGAGGAATCCGACTGTTGGAGGAGTCCGAAAGGAGTTTGGCTCTTGGAGGAATTCGACTATTAGAGGTGTCCGGAAGAAGTTTGGCTCCTAAAGAAATTCGATTGTTGGAGAAATTCAGAAGAAGTTTGGCTCCTGGAGAAATCTGACTGCTGGAGGAAGTTGGAAGGAGTTCAACTCTTGGA
The DNA here is from genome assembly GCA_006176705.1 of Cocos nucifera. Lineage (NCBI taxonomy): Eukaryota > Viridiplantae > Streptophyta > Magnoliopsida > Arecales > Arecaceae > Cocos > Cocos nucifera. The sequence continues at coordinate 134,506 of QRFJ01000999.1, forward strand.
GAAATCTGACTGAAGGAGAAGTCTGAAAGAAGTTTGGCTCCTGAAGGAATCTAATTGGTAGAGAAATCTAGAAGGAGTTTGGCTCCTTAAGGGACTTGATTGAAGGAGAAATTTGGAAGGAGTTCGGTTCCTATAGGCACCTGACTGAAGGAGAGATCCAAAAGGAGTTGGGCTCTTGAAGAAGTCCGACTGATGAAGAAGTCTGAGAGTAGTTCGACTGAAGTTCGAAAGAAGTTCGATAACTGGAGGAGTTCGACTGGAGTTCGATCGCTGGAGGAGTTTGGCTACTGAAATAGTTTGACCGCTAGAGGGGTTCGATTGGGATTCGATCGCTGAAGGGAGAATTTTTTATCGAAGCTCTTCCGTGATTACCAGTTGCATTAGGCTAAGCATCAGACTGAACTTCAGTGGGAGCAAGATTTATCCCCGATAATAGTTTCCCCACTTTCGAATTCGAAATTTGAAGGAAGTGAGCACAAAAAAGTGACAATCGAAGTTCTTTTCCGGGCTCTGCACTCATTGAGGTTGAAGCTTGGGAGAGATCTTATCTTTTATCGAGGTTGAAAGAGATCTTATCTTCTGTTGACGTTGAAGTTGAAGCTCGGAAGAGATCTTATCTTCTATTGATGTTGGCATTGAAGCTCGGAGGAGATCTTATCTTTAGTCGAGGTTGAAGGAGATCTTATCTCCTATTGACATTGGCGTTAGAGCTCGGGGGAGATCTTATCTTCAGCCAAGGTTGAAGAAGATCTTATCTTCTATTGATGTTGAAGTTGAAGCTCGAAAAAGATCTTATCTCCAATCGAGGTTGAAGAAGATCTTATCTCCTGTTGATTTTGAAGTTGAAGCTCGGAAGAGATCTTATCTCTAGTCGAGGTTGAAGGAGATCTTATCTCCTATTGATTTTGAAGTTGAAGCTTGGGGGAGATCTTATCTCCAGATGAGATTAAAGAAATCTTATCTTCTGTTGATGTTGGCATTGGAGCTCGGGGGAGATCTTATCTCCAACCGAGATTGAAGTTGGAGCTTGGGGGAGATCTTATCTCCAATTGAGGTTGAAGAAGATCTAATCTCCTGTACTAGAAACCTTCTATCTGGCCTAAAAAAGAAGTCCAGCTTAATCTTTTTCTATTATAATTCACAAAAGATAGGAATGTTAAAATAAGAATTCTCTATTGAGAAGTAGTTAATGATATTGCAAATTTTCAAAATTTTAATGTTGACACTATGTATCTTCTTAATATCTTTTCTTGCCAATGTCCTCCGACCATGGTATTGATACTTCCACGCAGGGATTGGCTTCTTTAAGACCCCTCCCCCTGGATCTCCTTCGATTACGAAAGAGCCCTTGGTTGCTCTCCTCTTGCTTCAGACTGACATCTGAGGAATCGACCTAGCCGACCTCTCCTGATGAACTCCTCAATTTCATCTTGGAGCTAAATGCATTCTTCAGTATCGTGACCATGGTCATGATGGTAGAGACAGTACTTACTTCGATTGTGTTTGTTTGAGGGAGATCGTAATTCTTCTGATCTTGGTAGTTGATTCTTAATTTTCATCAGAACTTGAGTTTTAGGAGTATTAAGGGGGCATAGTTGTGGAACCTTTCGGAGGAAGAACTTCTTCGTACCCTTCTATCGGAGCTTCTTTGATGACGAGCTCGAGGAGGAGTTCGGGCTTGCTTGCTCTCAGGGGGAGTCCTTGAGTGCAGTCGAACTTCATTTGGCCCTTCTTCAATGGCAGGTCTATTAGACTCATCCTCCCATCATTCTCCTATGGCTTCTTCATCCTTCAATTTGAAGGCTTCTTCTGCATGGGCATATCCCTTAGCCCAAGCTAGCAGATCGACAAAGTTTCTGGGGTACTTCTTCTCCAGGGAGAACAGCAAATCATTCTTCTAAAGGCCATTCTTGAGTGTGGCCATCGTAACAGACTGATCCAGATTCCAGACCTCTAATGCAATAATATTAAATCGGATGACATAAGCCCGAATAGATTTTTCCTCCTTCTGCTTAATATTCATTAAAAAATCTAAACCTCGATGGGGACACGGCTGCTAACAAAGTGAGCCATAAACTGATAGTTCATCTAGTCAAATGAGAAGATCGTACCTGGCTTTAATATCGAATACTAGTTTCTTGCTAATTTCTTTAAAATAGATGAAAAAGCTCAATATAAGATGGCGTCTGGTGTGCCATGGAGCAGCATCATGGTCCGGAAGGCCTCTAGTTCCATCATAGCTTTCAAATTGGGAGAGCTTGAAGTTCGATAGAATAGACTCTTGCATAATTCGAGAGAGAAAGGGGGATTGGTGCAGACATCATCATGAAGAGCTGGGATGACGTGGTGGAGTTCTTCAATCCGTCAGCTCATTTTCTAGAGCCTTTGATTCAGGAGATCTTTATGATCATTGATCTTTAGAGTTTTGTAGTGGGATGGGAGCAAAGCTTCACCCAGGGTTGAATCATGGTCTGAGCAATGGCTCTCCACCCTCTATTTCCCCTTTTCAAAGGTCACCGATTGGCTAGCTCGAGTTGGCCATCCCTTAACTAAATCATGGGGCTCTAGAAGAGTCTGCTCCAGTTAAATTAGCATTGGAGCTTGTCGATGTATGGCCTGCACCACCTCCATGAGATCGCGAACCTGCTAGATCAACAAGTTGAACTGCTCTGCATCTACTATGGCTATAGGTGGAGCTTGAGTTATCGGAGCTAGAGTGGGAATGGATTGATCTGGATGGTATCTAGATGCAGAGGCCATTGATCGTCGAGTTGAAGCTTTCCTAAAAGATTTTTTTTTTTTTGAGAAAAACTCTCGAGAAGAAAAAGAGAGATCGCTGCTGAGCACTCCTTTAAGATCAAGAGAACCTCAGGAAAAGAGGACCCTCCTTCTAGCGCCAATCCTATTGGTGCAGAATCTGATTGATGCTAGATCGAGCTGGAGTTGGGGAAGATGAGGTCACCATCGGTGATCTGCAAAATAAAGTTTCGTCCGGAGTCGGTGGTGGTGGCTCCGATAGGATCCTCCGACGATCAAGTCAACTCTTCTGACCAACAAAAATGGAGTGCTCGAGTATGAATTTGGTAAAGTTTTCAGAAGAAGAAGAGAGCTTAGAGAAAATATATCTGAAGGATCCTTTTTTATAGATAAAGCTTGTTATAACCATTCGATAGTGCACCGCTCTTAGCCACATGAAATTTATTATGGAGAGTGGTGTCGCTCGTAATAGATTGATAATGATAGTCATAACCATCCAAAAGTGGGATTGCCTATAGTAGATTGATAAATGACAATCATAACCGTTTGGAGGAAGTAGACATTCAAAATCCAACTGAAGGAGAAGTTCGGAAGGAGTTTGGCTCCTGGAGGAATCTGACTGAAGAAGATGCCTGAAAGAAATTTGACTTCTGAAGAAATCTGACCATTGGAGGAGTTTGAAAGGAGTTTGACTCCTAGAGAAATTCGATTGAAGAAGAAGTTCGAAAGGAGTTTAGCTCCTAAAGGAATCCGACTGTTGAAGGAGTTCGAAAGGAGTTCGGCTCCTAGAGGAATTCGATTGTTGGAGGAGTTCGAAAGGAGTTTGGCTCCTTGAGAAATTCGACTACTGGAGAAATTCGGAAGGAGTTTGGCTCCTGAAGAAATTTGACTGCTGGAGGAGTTTGGCTCCTGGAGAAATTTGACTGCTGGAGGAAGTTGAAAGGAGTTCAGCTCCTGCAGAAATTCGACTAAAGGAGAAGTCCAAAAGGAGTTCAGCTGCTGAAGGAATTCGATTGGTGAAGAAGTCTGGAAGGAGTTCAGCTCCTTGAGGGACTTGACTAAAGAAGAAATTCGGAAGAAGTTTGGCTCCTATAGGCACTCGACTGAAGGAGAGATTCGAAAAGAGTTGAGCTCCTGAAGGAGTTCGATTGATGGAGAAGCCTGAGAGTAGTTTGGCTGAAGTCTGAAAGAAGTTTGGCTACTGAAGGAATTCGACTGGAATTCGATCACTGGAAGAGTTCAGCTACTGAAATAGTTCGACCACTGGAGGGGGTTCGACTGGGATTCGATCGCTGGAGGAAGAATTTCTGATCGAAGCTCTTCCATGATTACCAATTGTATTAGGCTAAGCATCAAACTAAACTTCGGTGGGAGCGGGGTTTATCCCCAACATATAGGAACATCAATGGAGATCCTTATAAGCATTTAGGTGAATTCGAAAAAATCTACTCTACGATGAAAATCCAAAATTTTACTGATGATGCCTTTAGATTGACTTTGCTTCTTTTTTCACAAAAAATAGAGCTAAGTACTGGCTTGGCACAATAGGAAGACCTATCCAAACTTAGGCAAAATTGCAACATGAGTTTCTTAAAAAATTTTATCCCATAGATCGAACCATTACCATGAGGTGAGCCATCATTGGATTTGCTCAGCTTCCATAAGAATAAATTCACGAGTCATGGGAGAGACTTAAAAAAAAATTTAAAAAATGCCCACACCATGGTCTACCTAAGCGGCAAATTATCCAAGCTTTCTATGAGAGTTTACGAGATCAATATAGACAGATGTTAGATGCATCTTGTGAAAGTATATTTATAAGCAAGAGTAAAGACGAAATCTATGCCTTATTTAAAATTCTGAGTGAAAACTCAATCAATCATACTTCATTATTTTCTATGAAATATCGATTACTCACCAAAAGTGGGCAGGAATCTATGAGTTTAAACACCTAAAATCTAGTTCTAAGACTGACTTGAACCTAATAGCATAAAAATTAGATAAAATCGACCTTCTTGCTTAGAAATTATATCAATTCCTAATCCTAAATTAACAATCTCCTGCATAATTCATATCACCTTCTAATTATCAAGAGATTTATTTTATTTATGCTAGCCTAGCTTATTATATGAGTGAATGTCCCATGGCTGCATAATTTTCATCTTTCATTCAAAAATAAGTCCAAGCAACATATGGCTATTTCAATTTAGTTAATGACCAATTTTTAAATTCATATAATCCTGCTTGGAGGAATCACTCTAATTTTTCTTCGAGGCCTCAATAGACTAAGGCTTGGATCCAAATTTCACCCATGCAAAACTATCAAAATAGGCCTCAATCCTAGAACTATGCCTATAATAGAGGTCAGTCTAGTCAATCTATCCAACCACCATATTATAATCAGCCATCAAACCCACCTTCTCGACAGACCAATCTAGCTGACGATAGATTTAACCAACTTCAATAATTGATTTTGACTCAATAGCAATCTATCGTCAGGCTAGAAGCACAAATAGGATAATTGGCTGAGTTTAGCATGAGGAGAGAACCAAGTCAATCACTGAGCCAATCAATAGCAAATCCTTAAAATAACCCATCCAATACCTACCAACCATTTAGACCAAGTCATCAATCTAATATCCCACCTAAGAATTTTCAATTAGAGAACGCCAAAGCAATTTCTGAGCTTAAAAGTAGTAAGATTCTTAAGGATCCATACCAAGAGCAGATGAGAGAGACTAGTATTGATACTAGCTAAAATAAAAATATTTAAAAAGAGATTAGTACTGAAACTAACCACATAGAAGAACCTGAGCCCGGGACTAGTACTGATGCTGGTTTCAATCTGAGTCAAGACAAAACAAAAAAGAGAACTGATGAGTTATCCAAGATTTATAAATCTAAAGTCCCATTTTCTTCAGCCCTAGAAGCTGGTTCTTTAAGCAAAAAGAAAGGGGCACACAATGAAGAGCCAATAAAATTATTTAAGTAAGTTTATATTAATCTATCTCTAGAATTGAAGCCAACTTTAGTCACATCTGAGTATGAATGTTTAGAATGGAGCGAGACCCTCTTGGTACCCATTGCATCGGACTTAATTTCGAACTCAATTCATAAGCATTTTAGAAGAACAAATAGAAAAAATTCTTGACAAACAATGGTCTGAGAGTGGGGTTGCAAATCATCTTTTAAAAATTAGCAATATAAAAATGTCTAAAAATGGTATCATGAACTATTTTCCCAAAATTAGTAATAAGTTAATGAAATTTAATAAAGGAATCACAAGCTACCTTATTGAGAATAGAGTTTTAAAAATTTATAACATAATTTAGAATTAAACAAAACTATGTTATATAAAAATTATAAGTAACTTATAGAATATCAAGATATAAAATTGATCAAATCCAGAAGTATGTTGAACACTGTCTAAAGACGTATTCCCATCCCTCATACAGAAAAATTCGAAAAAACTATCCCAAGATACAATTGAGATTCTTTATCTATGAGCACAATCATAGAGGAAGTTGATAGAAATTCTTTTAGGACCTAAAAAAAAAAGAAAAATATATTGCAGTAGAAAAGAGAAGCATTGGAGAAGACTTAGAATGAAGGAGAAGGGAAGGCTTTTGGATGGTTTCATGCATTATGCCTCAAGGAGGCCTTTTTATAGTCAACTAATATGATCATTTATAACCATTTATGATTGTTTGAATTTTTATTGATCCATCAAGGTCCAAAGGTTAGAAAATAAATACAAGATTAAATACATATTACCGTTGGTAATTAAAAGTCTACGGGTCAAAAATTAACATTATGATAATAAAAATTTAAATATTTAAATGATAAAATTAAAAAATAAAATTAAAATACTTGAAGAAGAATTATATAAAAAATTTAAGTTTCCTAATATATATATATGTTGAGAAACTCAAAATTTTTTTATAATTTTTCTTCAAGTATTTTAATTTTATTTTTTAATTTTATTATTTAAATATTTAATATATATATATATAAAGAGAGAGAGGAAAAGCTTTCTCCTTGATTCCTCTCTCTTATTTATCAACCACTGATTTGATGGCTTCATATCATCCATCCCAGCATCGGCTGAATCAAATAAATTCATCATGAACCTTGTGAGTGCCCGTCGAAAGTTCCTCGAGCCCATTATGTTGGTTTAGCAACTTGGTAACTCGACCTACTAACGGTAACTCCCACTAGAGCTGAAAGTGGGCCAGGTCAGATCGGGTTTTACTCCTATCCAAGCCCGATCTAAATTTTTTTTTGGGCTTCGAACCAGGCTTAGGCTCGAAATTTTCTAAAAAACCTGAGCCCGAGCCCGACCCAAGCTCAGGCTCGAAGCCTGATTGGGCCGGCCCTCCCTTCTCGACGGGGAGGGGGATGGGGTGATGAGACGGCAGGTGGAGCCGCGGAGGGGTTTCGGAGGAGCCGTGGAGGGGTTCCGGGGCAGTGCGATGGGCCGCAGGGGTGCAAAAGAGCCGTAGGAGGGTGGGGCGGTGCGACGAGCCATGGGGTGTCGGAGGAGCCGCGGGGGTGGCGGGGTGCGATGGCCACGAGGGAGTCGGGGAAGCCACAGGGGGCCGGGTGGTGTGATGGACCACTGGGGTGCCTTGGAAGCCGCAGGGGGCACGGCTGCATGGGGAGAAGATAGGCCACGGAGTGTCGGGGAGCTGTAGAGGAGCGCAAACACGAGAGACACCGAGGGAGGGGGTTCACATAGGGGGGCGTGGTAGGGCTGAGAGGAAGAGGGGAGGGAGGAGTTCTGCACGGTCATCGGGGGAGGGGGTTTTCGCACGTCGGGGGATGTGTAGAGCCGAGAGGAAGAGGGGAGGGAGGGGTTTTGCGCCAGTGTCGGGGGAAGGTGGGCAGGGGGGTTCGCACGAGGGGGGTAGGGGTTTTTCTGCGCTGGCCATCGGGGGAGGGAACAGGGGGATTTCGTAGGGGGGTAGGGTCGAGAGGGAGCGGGGGATTCTGCACTGATTGTCGGGGGAGGGAAGGAGGGGTTTCGCATGCTTAGAGGGGTTGGGTGGGGCGTAGGGTCGAGAGGGAGGGGGGTTCGCACCGCGAGAGGGGGGTTTTGCGCCGGCCACCAGGGGAGGAAGGGGGGGTTCGCATGCATGGGGGGGGTTGTGCGGCGTAGGGACGAGGGAGGGAGGGGGGTTCGCACCGTCGAGAGGGGGGGGTTTCTACGCTAGCTGCTGGGAGAGGGAACAAGGGGGGTTTGCACGCAGGGGGGGTGGGGGTGGCGTAGGGCCGAGAGGGAGGGAGGGGGAGTTTGCACCACTGAGAGGGAGGGGGTTTCTTCATCGGCCACCTGAGGAGGGAAGGGGGGGTTTCGCATGTGGGGATTTTAATCGGACTGTATAGTGGATTTTAATCGGACTGTATAGTGGATTTTAATCTGGCCCAGGCTTGGGTTAGGCCGAGACTGGATTAAAGATAGACCTGAGTCTAGCCTAAATAATTTTGGATGAAGCCTGAAGTCCGATCCAAAATCAGCCCAGTCCAATGCGCCTCGAGCCGGCTCGAGTCCACTTCCAACCCTAACTCCCATGGCTTCCACCACCATCTTTGTGCCATGCACGTGACATAGCACGGACAAAACAGGTTTCCTGTAACATCATCAAAACAGATCACCGAGGGAATGGAAGGTGGTTTCCTTGCCACCAATATTTGGTTGACTTTGCGATTTAAACAAATAAATAAATCGATCAATCAAATCACATCGCATGTTACTTGGCATCCCTTCTAATTATCTTAGTGGATGTAGATTCCAAAGGCTCCAACTTCAACTTCAAGGGTTTGGGTCTCTAACCAACTTCTTGTTTCCCTTCTTTGGCCTTTCAAATTCACCTAATGAAGTTGGTGGTACAAAGCACCTTGTCCCTTGTTCTACAAATTAACATGGCCCCGAAAAGAGTATACAATGTTGCAAGGAGGAGACTCAGGTTGCTCCACTCAACTAAACCATAATAGACTAATCCAAACTCGATAGATGGGGATCTTCTGAACTCCGATATGGATCCAAAACCAAGGTTAAGCCTCCAATGAAACCTTTTATTTTATTTTAATTTTAGTAACTAAGACCTCTTCCTCTTCTCTCCCTGAATACCGGGGCATGTCCAACGAACGTTCCTTCATCCCATCTCTTAATTATAACTCTCCCGCCATCCACCTCTTTGGTGAAAAAAGAAAGGGCCCTCACGTTAAACCATGCATGCACATGGACGTGGAGGTTAGACCTTCCCGAGTTCCAACCCGCCTTATGTTAACTCACAGTCATTTCTTTTTAGAGTCCCTTCACCGCGACAACTTGATTCACGTTGGGATCCAAGAAGATGGAGTTTTCTCATAAGAGACCATGGTTTTGTAGTGAGGCTTGTCAAGCTGTTATCGGGACCAGCTAGAAATGAATAAGATCATGATCGGATGGCAGGAGGACAAAGTAAACCTAGTCATAGCTGTCTAGTTTGGCAACCAAAACGGTTGCAACTTGCATGGATCAGTGTCATAAAAATGTGGAACTCAGATTTGCTTGAATTCTCTAAAGACTGGTTTGGTTTCCTGTGAAACTTGTTAATATAGGTAACACCAAATACAGCTATAGTGGGTTCTGGTAGATGCTGCTGATTAAACTCCTATGCAGAAGGATGCATATATCTAGAGGAAAATCTATCCCAGGGTAGTGGAGGTGGGAGTTCACTTAAATTGAACTGGATGAAATGCAATGAATTGAACATGAACAGGGGCATGAAAGATCTCAGTTTCTTAGAAGTGAGATTGGTGCTTTGGCAAGGTTGTGTTAATCTAGTCCGTGTCTCTCACAAAGGGCAGTTCTACCTCACTGGGTGTATATGCTGATGCTGGGGCTATTTTCTTGAACAATGATGATGATGTGGCCAAACAATACAATTTGTATGGGTTTATCATTACTACAACTGAGCAATTATCAAACAGCACTGCATTCAGTTTCCTGATGGAAATTATGAAGCTGTTCATGAGGAAAAAAAATGGGTTGTGCTACCCAAATTGCTTATATTTGTTAGAGGAATGGCTCAACAGGAATGACCGGACAGGGATTATTGGGTAGATTTCAGCATTTATTTCTTAATCATCCTATTTACTTATCTCTAAAACTTGTTAATACTTATACCACCAAATACTGCTATAGTTTTTTTCGGTAGGTGAAGCTGATTAAACTCCTACGCAGATGGATAAAATTGGAGAAACATCTATTCCGGGATTGTGCTGTTGGGAGTTTATTTAGCTTGATCAGGAACAACTACAAGGAATTAAACATGGCCAGGGGTACTACAGGCTTCAGATTCTCAAAAGAAAAGTTGGTGCTTTGGAATCGCTGGGTTTTTCCTTTTCGTATATCTTGTAATGGATTGTATTGTTTTGGAGTTGGGATAGTCCTCTTTTATAGCTTTTCTTCTTGGTATTGTATGTTTCTCTTTTTAGTAGTAGTAACAATAATAATAATAATAATAATAATAATAAGACTAATTTGGTTAAGAAATCCTAGAAACTTAAGGCTTTGACTATTCAATACCTTAAACTAGAAGAAGTCCTCTCTTGGCCGCCTTTCTCTCTACATCTCACGCACAAAACCCTAGGGATGCCAACTCTTGGCACGCCTTCTCTCTCTCTCCTTATCTAGTGGAGCGTGTGCCCCCTGGATCTTATCCAGAAAAGGGCGTGCGCCCCTTTCTCTCCAAACTCCAAGCACCAGAGATAGAGGGCATGGCCCCTCTCTCCTCTCACGTTAAATCCAGATAAAAGCGGGCACCACCTTGGCGCCCCTCTTTCTAATCCTTATTCATAAGATAGCACCAACTGTTGGCCCCTTTTCATACATGCTTTAACTTGTTCTAATTTCTATTCAATAGGAAGCCCAAGTTCAAGAAGATTTGGGTTTAACCATATGCTAGGATGGTATTCCTAAATTTAATAAGATTTTTTTAAATCCTAATCTAATTAAAATTTAACAAGCCTAATTGCACCATCCTAGACCAATTTTCTTATTTTTGTGATCTTATAGGTTCAATTCTATTTAGTAATGAAATATATTATGATCTCCATTAATAATATCATTGAAACTTTTTTCAATAGATTAAAACATTTTTAATTCAATCAGTTGAAAATTATTGATCATTTAAATAATTTTTATTAGTCTCACAATCTACCAGTGACACTTAGCAATATATAATGGCAACGCAGTAAAACTAAATAATTTAACATCTAGGTGTAGTTACCATATGATTCGATCTTTCTATTATGAGTCTCGACAAGAGGAAGGTTATAGATAACTCGTCAAACCTTATCATTTATCATATGTAATATTCAATCAACTCTAGTTTATATATGAAATCTTATGAAAACTCCTTTCCATCATTCATACTATCATGACTATAGATTTCTGAATTCAGTCTTATAAATAACTTAGGACTACTACTTATCTATTAAGATCAATAGATCTCATCTAAATGCACACCCTACTCCTATAACAAATCTACTATAGCCAACCTACATTACAAGATTTTGAATGGTTAGGTAACCAAGTGATTGTGTAGGCAAACTACAGTAGCTTCATTATGAATAACCAAGGCAGTGCAGGTCTAAGAACTACTCACATGACTATAGCATCGAGTATGTTACTGATGAGTGGATGGACATCTATGTGAATACTCGTGTTGGTCACATTTAGTACCATTATTCTCTAACAATCACCTCCATTCTCACTCCAGTGTCTCCACACTATAGACTCGAGATTTGTCTATCTTGAAAAAAGTGATTAATGCACCAATTTTACTAGGTCAATTACTGTCCTCATGATGATCCATCAATCGAAAGTATTTAGAAATTAATCACCAATGATACATGTCTTAAATTCTCAACTCTTGAAAATATGTATCATCATCTTATTAATTTCTTGGATAATTCATGAACATATGACTCAACATGAATAAAAAATTAATCTAATTTTATTTATTTAAATAATTTAATTATAAAATTATTTCATTGGAAAGATTACATGTATCAGCCAACTTAGTTTCTAGGGCATACATCTAACAATCTTCTACTTATACTAAAGCTAATTAGCCATAAACCTAAGTCCCATCTTCTCAAGATAAGCTTCAGGCTTCTACTGGCTCAACAGCTTAGTTAGCAAGTTTGCTACATACTCTATAGAGTTTACTTGATATACCTCAATGTATTTCTTCTCGAGGTTCATGAATCAGGTGGAATTATCGCTCTATATGCTTAATATTGGGAATTATGTCATAGAACCAATCATCAACCTATTAATAGTTGAGCTATCTTTCATAATTATATATGAATTATAAATAAATAAAATATTATTTTTACTTTTTTATCATAAATTGTTTGCATCTTCTAATGAACTCCTATGGTGTGATGAAGCTCTTAAGACTATTTAGAATTGATAAAGAAGGATTTATTGTTTAGTCCTTAAATCTGTTCGTAATCAAATAATACGTTGTTGCCTAGGACGACAATGTTTATTAAGTGTAAATCGTTGTGCGCCATATGAGTTGGTTGTCCTCTTAACCAAAGAGTGTAGAGATACTAGTATGGCATGTAGATAAGATGTAGGGGTACATCTGCATTGAACATGACCAACTCTAGAGCTTTTTGCTATCAAGACTTGCTCCAAAGGGATATGGGTATAAGTATCCCATGGATCTGAGATCACCATGGTGACTTTCAAGCAACTCACTATGCTTTAATACCAGACTATCCAAATTTTTAATTTAGTAATAAAATATTTTTTAGCATGATCAAGTACTTATGGAGTCAATGTATGAGTCAAGATGGGATTGACCACTTCTGGTTTTAAGAGTTATGTTGTATTGTATTTTAATTTAGCAAAGTCTTGATCAAGATAGTCCTTATGAGGAGTCACAGGACTGATTGCATCGAAACGCATTATGGATGTACTTTTTTAGAGTTGATAGTTTAACTCTGAGTCATCCTAAACACAGAGGTTAAAAGGATAAATTATACAATAATCATATTCGAGTAGGTTCTGAATATTGCAATAGGGACTATTTGACCTATATATCTGGACGTTGAGTACCATTGCTAGATGGTCACATCAATTGGTATAAAAATTAGTTTATGTGCTACTGACTTAGATTTGAATCTATGAGATCACACATATTAGAGATTTCTACCTGATCTGATGGCTGATGCTGAGTCCCACTGGACTGGGACTCTATGATCAAAAGTTCTACTGAACTGAGACTCTATGATCAAGAGTCTTGCTGCATTGAAACTCTGAGTCCTACTTGTCTGAAACTCTATGATCAAGAGTTCTACAAGCTTGAAACTCTATGATCATGAGTTCCACTAGTTTGGAACACTGGGATCAAGAGTCCCATTGATTTAGGACTCTCTGATAAAGAGTTTTATAGAGATGGAACTATATTGCCCAGAGATCTATTGGATTATGACTAAGTTTATAAAGGGATTAATTAGTGATTTTATTATTAACTAACTTAATTTAATTGAGTAATGAGTTTTGGATTAAGCCTGATTGAATTGGATTCAATTGGATTTGATCCGATTAGGTTATGAGATGACCTAATCGCCAAGGAAGATTAGTCCTTGATTTGATCAAGACTCGAACTCAATTAATTTTTGATTTGATTAGAATTTAATTGAGTTGATTTAAGCCTAATTTAATTAGGTTTGTCCTAGTCTAATTAGGTCTAGACAAATTAGTTTGGTTGGAAGATCTAATTTGATAAGATGTGAAGTCCATTTTGATTGGACTTCTCTCCCTTGCACCACTGATTGGACTTCTCTTCCTTGCGCCACACCTTTGACTACTGCCCATTTCACAAGAATCAGATTCTTGTAATTTTTCTTATGCCCCAGATGTCTCACACAATGCTCCTTCACAACCCATAAGGATAAGATAAGGGTGGTTGCCATTTGAAATCAAATGGGATTTGAATTCAAGTTAACAACCACCTTATCTCTATCCTATCCCACATGCATTCAACTCTGAATGGCATAAAATGAAAAGGAGTATGAATGGGGGAATGTGCACATCATTAGAGGAGAGTCCTTTTGTGCATTAACCTCTCCATCTGCATGTGTGAAACTTGGGATTTTTTTTCTGAGAAAAAAATTCAGAGAGAGTGGCGTAGGGTTTTGGGTGTGTGCTGTCCTAAGATTTCATCCTAAGGTTCAGGAAGAGAGATCGCGAGCTATGAGTGTCACAACTCCATGAAATTTTCAAGAGAGGTTTCTTATCCTCCCTACTATCTTTGATGGTCATCTAGAGTGTCCGAAAAATTAGAAGAAGGAGATCGATAAAGATCGATTTACATCAGCCATCGAAGATTTCGACGAGGAGCTAGCACTCTGAAAAAGCTGATCAAGATCAGGATTTTTATGTGGATGATCCATAGAGGCCAAACACTTTGTATGGTTGTATCATGATGAGAGGATCTTTCCAACTCAAATTTCGATTGCGATGATTGACTACCCGCACGAAGGTATTGTGATCTGAACACAAGTAATATAGCAGTAATAAATAGGATTTACTATCTACTATTTTTATGTTTTCAAATTTTATAATATGCATATATATCATGTTACGATCCTAGATGTAGGATGTTTAATGATTTGATTACTAGTATGTTTGATTAATTAGATTATTTTTTTTATTTTTTACTATAATTTTTTAAAAAAATTTTGAAATGCATGCTAGAAATCCTACTATTTTTTCTTTAGTGGTATCAGAGCTCTAGGTAGTTTAAAATGATATATGTGCTTTTAGAAATCTAAAAATTAGTATATTAGATATGTTTAATAATCAAGTAGCAAGTAATTGGATTGGATTGGTTGCCATAGCCATTGGATCATAGGAGAAAAGTATGATTTAAAGACCATATCCTTCCATTCGATGGGGTTCTCCTATGGCGGTAAGAGTGCTACTGCAATTATATCCCATAAAAATGAAAAATGAAAAGAGTTTAATAAAATTATTTCAATCTGAATTTTAATCATGAATATATTTAGATTAGATCTAAAATAAATTTATGATTTTATTTTATGTATTGTACATAAATTTAGATTCAAACATATAACTGGTAACTATTTATAAAATGAGATGACTCATTTCTGAAATGAGTCAACCCATTTAGTAGACAGTACTAGATTATAAAAATATTTTATAAAACTTAAAAATTATTTTCAAAATATCAAACTCCAATCCCTCTGTCCAAAATTTAATTAAGAAATAAGGATTGTTAATTAGGATCTAGAATTATGAATTAAAGATCCTAAGATAAAAGCATAAAATTTAGATTAATAGGTTAGTAAGAATTAGGTCCATTAATTAGGTTAGACCTAAGGTTAGATTAAAGAATGGACTTAATTAGAGTAATTGATCAAATCTAACCAAGTGTTGATTTAGATTAGGTCAAGAACTCTCTATATTCAATTACGATAGCTGTAGTTGGTCAGGTCCATGTCCTTAATAAGAATCAAATGAACTTGATTCTTTGCTGAGTGATCGAACTTGAAATTACTAGGTAGATCAAATTAAAACTAATTAATCAATTGGTGTCTAAGGTAAGTTTGGCAGTCTAGACCAATGGTTTTTAATTGAAAGCTACTAGCATAGATTTGATCTATTGCGAGTTAATGACATATTCCTTCCACTGATCTCACTTACCTGGCCAATATGGTGAATTAGATTTTGATTAGATCACTTGATGATTCGAACTCACCATGTTAGTTAGGTAAATCAATGTGATCGATTTAAGTGCCCTTAAGACCGACTTGAATCAGATCTTCTTTGATCTGACTTGGTGAAGTCAGTAGGAGGATCGTGATTAGCTGGTTAATCTTTTCTTTTCTCTTAAATTTACTTAACCAAATTCTCTAAAATTATTAGATTCTTAAAAAATAAAATAGTTATGGTGATAACTAGATCATAGCCTTCCATTAAGTTGAGTGATAATGGATCCATTAGTTTAATAATCATTAAAGATCCAAAGGCCTGATGCTTATTAACTAATAAAATTATTATTCATAATATGATAATTTGGTCGTGTCTCTCTAATGATGGTTAGGTTGGCCGACCAAAGTCGAACCTAATCATTCATTGGTTAGATGCACCAAATATGATCATGTTAATGGTTGGATCTAACCGGACCTTTTCAGTGGAGGTCAAAGCCCACTGATTAGGCTTCTAGGGCAAAATTAATTGCTAGAAGTTATTTAGAGAAATAATTAGTTAAGAACCTACCCATAGATGCATATGGGTTCACTGGCCAAAGTCGGGCTTGTGTGTAGTCTGTGTGGATTCTAGTATCTACTAAGAAATTAAGGTAATTCCTCAAATTAGAGATAGAGGCTACCAATTCATATAAAATAGTAAGCGAACCTTTAAACTAAAGTCCAAGTCTTTAGCTTAATAATTCATATACTAAGTTTTTTATTTTTTTTAAGCAGTTATGGCCACTATCTTGTTACTCCAGTCATTATTGGATAACGATAAATTAATAGGATCCAACTTCAATAGCTGGTATAGAAAGTTAAAAATAGTCCTAGATCATGAATGGATTATGTGATTTTGATAAATCTGGCACCTAAGGAGCCAGCTCCAAATGCGCGAGGAACGATCTGAGACACTTATCAAAAGTGGCTCAACGATCAAATCATCATTCATTGTATTATGCTGGCGGCTATGAGCGACGAGTTCAATTATAGATTTGAGAATGCTCAGCCACAAGATATGCTTCAAATATTGAACAAGTCCTTTGGCACTCTCGACAACATTGAGAGGCACAAAATTAGTTGTGCCATCTTCAGTGCCCGAATGAGAGATGGGGCATCAGTCACTAATCATATATTGTACATGATCGAGATGATTGAGTGTCTGAGTAAGCTCGACTTTTTTTTGCATGAGCAGCTTGGAAAAAATGCTATCCTAAACTCTTTGCCCAAGTCCTTCCTCTCTTTCCTTATTTTAGAATGATAAAGCCTACAGTTAACTACCATGGCTTGCTGGGATTGCTGCAGAACTTTAAGAAGGATCACCAACTCTATAAGAAGTTGGTGAATATAGTGGGAGGGCCTTCTTCTAGTCATCGACCCTTTAAGAAAGAAAAGAAAAACAAGAAGAAGAAGAATAAACAGGTGCAGCAACATGCTAAGACGTCTGTGCAAGGTCAAACCAAGAAATCTAAGTCCAACCAAAGTTAGGCAGAGTGCTTCTACTATAAGAAGTAGGGGTAATAGAAGAGGAACTGTCCTCAATACATTGTCTTTCTGAATTTGAACAGATCGAGAAAGAAGCAAGCAGTTACTGGACAAGATAATTATATGATAATTTCTTATAGTTTCTCTATATATGATACTACTATTTGGGTATTAGATACTAGAAGCCCTTATCATATTTGCAATTTATTATAGAATTTACAGGTCAGTAGGAGATTTGAAGAAGGCAAGAGGTTCCTAAACATCGGAGATGGAAGACCAGTTCTAGTTCTAACTTTAGAAATTATAAACCTTATATTCAATTTTCATACTATTGTTCTTAGTGAATATTAATTTTGTCCAAGTTTTTTGTTGAACATTATCTCTGTAATCCTTTTGACCAAAAATAGGTATGAAATTTCAATAAATTTTTTTTTTTGTAATATCATTTTGAATGGTATTACAATTTTTATTGGATAATTGAATAACAAAATTTATCTTTTATCACAGCCTATTAATATTGTTCTATCCTTCAGTAAACATTCTAGAGTAGATGATGTGTCAGAAATCTATCTTTGGCACTGTAGGATAGGTCACATTAATAAGAATAGAATAAATAGGTTGACTCAAGAGAGAATCCTCAAAGTCGATGATTGTGAATCACTTACGACCTGCAAGTCCTATCTTTTTGGAAAGATGACCAAATCATCTTTTAGTGCAAAAGGTGAGCAAGCTAGTGAACCATGGGTCTAGTACATATTGATATATGTGAACCTATAAGCTCAAGTACTAAAGATTGATATTTCTACTTCATCACTTTCATTGATGACCTATCGAGGTATGGGTATGTCTACTTGATAAAACATAAGTCGGAAGCATTTGAAATATTCAAATTATTCTATAATAAGATAGAAAAGCAAATTAGAAAGAGTATTAAAACTCTTTGATCTGATTGAGGGGGTGAGTACCTTTCTAATGAGTTTCTGACATATTTAGGAGAGAATAGGATTCTTTTCCAATGGACTCCTCCAGGAATACCATAATATAATGGTGTGTCTGAAAAGAGGAATCGAATTTTGTTGAATATAGTTCAATCCATGATGGGCTTTGCCAGTCTGTCGATCTTCTTTTAGGGATATGTACTCGAATCAGCTTATTATATTCTAAATAGGGTTTTGAGAAAGTCAGTAGCTAAAATGCCATATAAGATATGGATAGGATGTAAGCCAATATTCTCGCACCTTAGAATTTGGGGGTGTCCAATTTATGCCAAACGTTTAATGACGGACAA
Organism: Cocos nucifera; assembly: GCA_006176705.1. Lineage (NCBI taxonomy): Eukaryota > Viridiplantae > Streptophyta > Magnoliopsida > Arecales > Arecaceae > Cocos > Cocos nucifera. The sequence goes on from QRFJ01000999.1 coordinate 152,816, forward strand.
GCTTGGACTTGGGTTTGACAAGAGCAATTTTATATGATACTAAAAAGAGATCAAATGGTATTATTTCTACTTCGCTGATGAATAAAAGGTGTTTATCAACCTTAAGATAATCTTTTTAGAAAAGAAGTTTCTTGGCGAAGGAACTAATGCCTCTAAGGTCAAACTTGAAAAAGTTCGACAAGTAGAAAAATTGACACAAGTAGCTGAACCTAAACCAAATTTGATTAGATAAAACTTGGAGCCCAATATACCAACACCCTCAAGGCGATCTAGTAGAATACCATGAAAGTCGGACACATGCTATGATTTTTTAGCTCAGGATAGGGATCCTATCAAACTCGATGAGAATGATGAGGATTCGATCACCTACAAGGATGCAATGTGGAGATTTAATTCTAAAAAATGGCTTGAAGTAATGAAATCCAAAATGGAGTCCATGAAGGTCAATGATGTATGGACATTAATTGATCCATTTGAAGGGATAAAATCTATAGGATGTAAGTGGGCCTTCAAAATGAAAAAAAATGCAAACGAAAAGATGGAGACCTATAAGGCCCATCTGGTTATCAAGAGATATCGTCAACGATATAGTATAGATTATGATGAGATATTTTCTTCTATAGTAATGCTCAAGTCTATTCAGATTTTGCTTACGATAGCTGCCCATTTGGACTATAAAATCTAGTAGATTGATGTAAAGATAGCTTTCTTAAATGAAAAGCTAGACAAAGAAGTGTATATAATACAACCAAAGAGTTCATATCCATAGATGAGTCTAAGATGTGCAAGCTTCAAAGATTTATTTATGGATTGAAGTAGGCATCTCGGAGTTGGAATATATGTTTTGATAAGACGATCAAAATATATGACTTCATTAAGAATGGAGAAGAGCCCTGCATATATAAATGGGCCAATAGTTCAATAGTTGTATTTCTTGTATTGTATGTGGATGACATTCTCTTAATTGAAAATAATATCCCTGCATTATAGAAAATAAAGATTTGGCTGTCATCTCAATTCTCCATGAAGGACTTGAAAGAAACTTCCTATATCCTAAGGATAAAGATTAATATAGATAGATCTAAGAGGTTGCTTGGATTGTTCCAGTCTATGTACATAGACATAGTGCTGAAGCGGATGGAGAATTTCAAAAAGGGCTATCTACCAATAGGCCATGAATTTTTTCTCTCAAAAAAGGATTGTCCGACAATCCCTCAAGAGAGAGAATATCTGAGTAGAATTCTATATGCTTGGGCAATGGATTTTATCATGTATGCCATGACATGTACAAGATCAGATATAACATACTCACCAGGGGTAGTGAGTAGATACTAGTCTGATCCAGAAAAAAATTACTAGAAGGTTGTTAAAATCATCGTTAAGTATTTAAGAAATACTAAGGACCAATGGCTAGTTTTTGATGAGTCAGATTTGAAATTTGTAGAATTTTCAGACTTCAATTTTTAATCTGATCATGATAATAGCAAAAGTATATCGAGGAATGTGTTTATCCTCAATAATGGAGTTGTCTATAGGAAAACTTCCAAACAGCACATTATGACCGACTCAGTTTGTGAGGTGGAGTATGTTACTACATCTGATGCTACCAAAAAAACTGTGTGGCTAAAAAAATTCATTATCAAACTTGGTATGGCACCCTTCCTTAATAGTCCAATTCTGCTCTATTGCGATAGCACTGGAGCCATTGCTCGGGTGAAGAAATCGAAAGCACATTAGCAAACGAAATACATTCTGCATCACTATCATCTTATTCAGAAGATTGCACTACAAGAATCCAGACTATTAGCGATGGTAAAATACCATCGCTAATAGTCCTTCTGCCATCGCTAATAGGGACGCCGTCACTAATACCATCATAAAAGCCAATCTGAAAAATTCTTATCACTAATTGGGTCCATTAGTAATAGCAAAAATCGTTATCGCTAATAAGAAAATTAGCGATGATTTTAAAGATGAAATAATTTTATTTCTAATTAATTTTTAAATAATTTTTTAAAAAAAATTTAAAGAATATTAGTGATGGCGGATTCATTACTAATGCTGTCGCTAATTATTATTAGCGATCAATTATTTCATCACTAATACCATCTCTTATTTTACTTAATTTTTAAATTAAATAAAAAATTTATTTTAAGAAATATTAGCGATAGTATTTTAATGTCTAATACCATCACTAATAGTTACTAACGACCATAACTACCATCGCTAATACCGACAGTAATAGTTAATTTTATTTTTTAAAAAATTAATAATAATTTTTTAAATTTATTTTAATTAATCATAATGAATTATGATTTCTAATACCTGTTATAATTAAAATCTAAAGATAATATAATAATCAAAAATTAAAAATTAATTATATTATATTAAAAATAAAAATTATATAATTTTTTTATAAGTAATATCAAAAAAATATAATACATCAAAAAAATTAGATTCGATCCTCTTCATCGTCTGCCTCCTCCTCCTGCTCTTCTTCAACAATTAGTGGATGAGAGCTGGATGTCTCAATATCCTATAATAAAAAAATAAAATAATATTAGTAAGTTTTGATACGGAGATGTATCTTTCGATATACTCTTTCAATTCTTAAATAGATTATTTCTACACATTTTATTTGATGATACGGAGCTATAGACATCTCCAACACATTGATTAAATGATTAGATTAAATTTTTAGCCCCTAAATCTCCTTTCCAAACTTAAACCTAAATATATAAAGCTTCTAAAAATAAAAACTTAAAATAATTTAATAATATAATTATTTGATGTGATGGCTGGAATAATGAGCCCAACTAGTCATACAACTATGGATCCTGGAGAAGCTCCATGATCGTATCACGGATGGCATCCAGGAGGCTCTAAGGTCACTGGCTCAAAAGCCTCTACACGATCTTCTTTCCATGCGCATCGCTCTAGGTCTGGAACGTCGAGGCTTGTGAGAACACTGAAGGATATTGAGATGGTGGAGGGTCAAAGTTGTGGTCGAATCCTATGACCCGGCTTCTACTTACCCTTTCGATAATGCTGAGCCATCCCTCAAGGTCAAGGAAGGCTGAGAAGATGGATCATCACCGTACCTTTCAGCAATGTATGTTGCATAATGTGTCTACATAGTTCAAAAATATATTAGTTGTAATATAATTAAATTATGTAATAGCTTAATTAGTAAATAAAATTTGAAATTCTTATCGTAATTTATCACGACGTAGAATCCAAATAGTCACCAGTCCTCCTAAACTGGTGTATGGCCCACCATAACTATAGCTGGTCTGGTGGATGATCCAACTGCTATGTCTATAATAAATAAATAATAAAATTAAATTAATTAAAATATGTATATAAGAGTTTTTATAATTCTAGTGAAAAGCTTTGATTTTGATTTCTTACCAGTCGATCGGCCATAATATGTATGCCAACCGAGCCGCTCGTATACTTGATCAGATCCTACTAGATGGCTCTATTCTGCCAGACCCTCTGCCACCTACTGGAGTACTCCTCGCTGCTCCACTGGTCATAGAGGGCCTATCATATGTCTGCCCGCATTCAGTAATCCATGAAGGATCTCCAGTCCGATGGTGACAGAAATTAGAGTGCTGGATGGCGGACTACCTGAGGCTATCTTGGAGCCTTCATGTGGCCACCTCCTTGAAAATCTGACGGCCAACCTCCTTGTCCTTGGAAATCATAAATCGATAGTACTCTTGTAAGATAGAAGTAAGCATGTATTTATATATAATTAAAATACCAACATATCAAGAATTTAAAAATTAAACTAGTTTTGACTAATCAAAAATGTCACCCAAGCTTCATCACGTGTTCCAAATGACCAACTAGAAAACTCGTTCACCAGCCCTAGCATCAAGCATCGGATGATAATGTGTTGGTCTGCTGGTCCCCTGATTTAGGCATCTAATTCTCATCCAGCAGCACATGATAATCTCAGTATATGAAAATACGAAGAGACTCAAATCTACCATTGAAAAATAAGGCATTGCAAGTTCCTCTATACCTTTAACCATGAGGTGGCTGTAAGAGATTGTCTGCGATGTAAAAGACCATCCAAGTTTGCGCTGCATTGCATGTTCTTCTGCACCAAAGTACAGTAAGATGGCTGCAAGCAGCTGTCTACGATGTAATAGACCATCCAAGCTTGACCATACAATAACAAGAATAGAATGCATCACCTCTATTTAGGTGCATCTCGCATAGACAGTCATCATAGCCTCTATCTCTGAGCCTCCAACCACCTCCTCGAGCTGCAAACCAGAAGTATAAATTTTATTAAAAATTAAAATAACCACTTAAAAATAAAATTCATATGCTCGCATAGCTTGGTCATCTGGCAAGCTCCACTCTGCATGCACGAGATGCATGTCTTGACCATTCTCGTTTGCAATAATGTCCTTTATTTCTATGATTATGCTTTTGAAAATGCCGCATTTTTTATAAGAGATGTGTTAATAGAGAAATGCTTGATAGTGATATAATAGTTGTCCATTCATATAGGAGTGGATTTTTGCCTAACTACAATCATTGGTACCTACTATTAGATGTATACCCTAGAAGTCAGATTGTCTGATACTTATAATATACTTCTAAGGATAATTTTATAATTTTGACTTAAAATTAATAAAAAATTATTTTATTCTATCACATTGTGTATATAGTGTCTGTGATACATCCTTTGAGTTAATGATAATGATAATTCATATTTTCAAGAGTTAAAAGTTTAAGACATGGATTTTCATAATTAACTCATAAACTGCTTCCGACCATAGGATCATCACGAGGATGGTGAACGATCCAAAAAATTGATGTACGATCACTTTCTTAGGATAGATGAGTCTTGAGTCTACGGTATGGAGATACTGAAGTGAGAGTATAGGTACTCGTTAAAAAATGAGGGCACTGAGCATGACCACCTCGAGCAGTCATAAGGGATTCTACCTTTTCATCGATAACTGACTCGATGCTGTTGTAGTATGACTGGTTCTTTGATTTGAGGTGCATCGGCAGTTCACCTTGAGGGTGTTATAGTTTGACTACACCATAACTTGATCTCCTAGCCATTTGAAATTCTGAGGTGTATGTTGGCTATAGCTTGTTCATTATAGAAATTGGATTGCACCAATAGGAGATCTATCTACCTCGATAGTGGATGAATAGTCCTATGATGATCATGAGATCGAGTCCTTAAGCCCATGAACATGGCAATGTGATATAATAGAAAAAAGTTTTCTATTAGAGTTTTACATTAGACTCAAATTGAATGATCTATTAATATGATAGGGTGTTGGGTTTGACGAGTTCATCTTAACCTTAATCCTGTCGGGGCTCAAGATAAAAGAATCCAATTACACAGGTAGCTATACCGAGAGGTTCGCTTTTGATTCTAATGGATTGCCACCATATACTTGAAGAAAAAAATTCTATTTTTTAGATCAGGTTCGTTCAAATCTGATTTAACCAAGAGGAATATTTCAAAAATTTTTCTTTTAGATCTAAATCAGATCTGATACTTTTCAAGTCTAATTTGATGGATCTAATAAAATAAAATAAATTAGATTATATTTAATTTATACCATGTTCTTGGGTAATCTTATTATCCTGTGATGATCCTGCTAATTGCCTGAGGTTCTGAATGTAACCACGCAATCACCTGACCTCTACCAGTATCCACTCAGGTAGGATTTAGATATCTTTTTCTTCTCAATCTTTCTTCCAAAGATCAGATCTAGATCTGATCTTAAAGATCTTCAAAATAACTTTTGAAGATCCGATGTCGTCTCTTGCAGCAGTGCTGCCTTCTTCCTTTCTTATCGCCTTTCTCTTGCTTGGGTCGCACCAAACTGAAGCCCAAAGCCCCTTAGGCGTGGAGAGGAGAGAGAGGATCAGAGGTAGGCATGGAGGAGAGAGAGATGGCTATATGGCATGGGTAAGGGGAGAACCTCTCTAAATCTAGGTGCAGATAGGGTTTATATAGATCCTACTGCGCCATATAGTGCCACATCATCCCAGCCAATCACATCTCTTTATGCAATCAGATCTAAATCTGATTGGTGGAATGACATCATCTGATCCAATCAGATGAGAGTCCCTATCAAACATCCTTAGATGGTGCCAAGATAGGCCAAATTAGAGTCTTTGGCATCACCTAGTTTGATAGCATGAAGCAACCTGGAGTCCCATCTGTATGGGACTCCATGCATCATTATACTTGGCCGAATGCCTCCCTAGGTGTGTGCCAACTCCTTTCCTCTTTCTAGCAGGGAGACAAACTTCCATCTACTCCCCTATGGGTGCAAGACATATGGACAGATGTCCAAGTGTTAAAGGTCAACGTTTGACAAAAATCAAAAGACAAGAATTAGCAGGTGATGAAAAATGGTAGGTGTTGTCTCAAATTTATCTCATAAATTAAGACAACCCTTTTCTGACCTAGATAAGCTCCAGTCAAATCAAGTAAAGGTACCTGAGTTAGCCCAAACATATTTGGCTTAATCGAAATAATATTTGATGATTGTCGAAGGAGAACATTAGGCTTAATCATGTGCTAGCACGATTTTCTTGAACCTAATTGAATCTAATTCAAATCAATTAAACTGGGTTAGTCTAATTGATGATATCTAGATCCAAACTCTTGTTTGTGTGATCCAGTTAGATTTAGTTAAGTATGGTAATGAGATATGTCATGATCTTCATCATCGATATCATCAAAATACCTTTCGATGGATCAGAACTTTTCTGATTCAGACAACTAGTATGAAAGATCATCTAAATCATTCTAATTGCTCCCAAAATCCACCAGTGATACCTAGCAGCATATGGTGGCAATCCATCAGAACTGAAAATGAACCTCCTGATGTAGTTACCTGTGTGATTAGATCCCTCTATCTTGAGCCCTGATCGGATTAGGGTTAAGGTGATCTCGTCAAACCCTAATTTTTGTCATATAAATTAATCATTTGATTCGAGTCCAATGTAAAAACTCTAATAAAAGCTCTTTATATTATTTCACTCTGCCATGGCCATGGGCTTATGGACTTGATTCTCATGATCATCATAGGGCTGCTCCTCATCTACCAAGATAGATAGATCTCCTATTGGTGCAATCCAATTCCTACAATGAACATGCTATAGCCAACATATACCTCAGGATTTCGAATGACTAGAAGATCGAGTTATGGTGTAGTCAAACTATAACATCCTCAAGGTGAACTATCGATGCACCTTAGGTCAAAAAATTAGACACACCACTGCAGCTTCGAGCCAGTCATCGATGAGAAGGTAGACTTTCTCATGACTACTCGAGGTGGTCATGCTCAGTGCCCTCATTCTCTAACAAGTATCTGTACTCTCACTCTAGTATCTCTACATCGTAGACTCGAGACACATCTACTATAAAGAAGCGATTGTACACCAATCTTCTGGATCAATCATCATCCTCATGATGATCCTACGGTCAGAGCATTTTATGAGTTAATAATAAAAATTCATGTCTTGAATTTTCAGCGCTTAAAAATAAGAATTATCATTACCATTAACTCAAGGGAAGGAATGTATCATATACACTAAATAGACATTGTGATAGAAAATAATCCATTTTATTATTTATTGTCAAAATTATAATTTTGCCCTTAGAAGTGTATAACAAGTGTCAGCCAATTCTAGCTTCAAGGGCACACATATCTAACAATACTGCTAGGTGTCATTGATGGATTTTTGGAGCAATTAGAATGGTCTTGATGATCAATCATTCTAATTGAATAAACCAAAAAAGTTTTGATCCATTGAAAGGTGTCTCGATGATGTTGATGATAGAGATCGCGACATATCCCATTACCATACGGAACTGAACTTAACTTCATCACACAAACAAGGATTTGAGTCTAGATGTGATCAATTAGATTAAGTCAGTTCAACTGATTTGGATTAGATCCAATTAGCTTCAAGAAAATCATGCTAGCACATGATTTAGCCTAACATTCTTCTTATGTAGACTTTTTAGTTCATCTCGACTGAGCTAAATTGATTTGGACTCATCTAAGAATCCTATACTGATTTATCCTAGTTTAACTGGAGCTTGTCTAAATCAGAAAATGATTGTTTTAATCCATCAGATGGAAATAAGACAATACCTGCCAATTCCTATCACCACCTGCCATTTTCAATTTCGTCAGGACATTAACCCGATCATTGCAAGAAAGAAAAGAGGGGAGGAGATGTGCACCCCCTATTTTCATCTGAGGGTGCACGTCCCAATGAATATTTGCATGAAGGATTAAGGGCGTATGCATGGATTAGGGAGTTGACTAGTCAAATCTTAAGATTTGACTAGGTCAAAGGTGCTTGATGAGATCAAACACCTTAAAGATAGGTTCCTTGCACCACTTTGCTTCCTATCCAAGTTATATCCCATGCCACTTTCTCTAAATTTTGTGTGACAAAATCAAAAAAATAAGAGGGAGGGGCATGGAGATTAAATATAGTGTCCTTCTGCATGTCACATTTGACCTAGTCAAAGTTACATGCGAAGGGACTCTAGGTTTAGTCTATTTAAAGACCTTGCATCCTAGGATTTGTATCTTTGGATCTCCCATGCCCATATGCTGCCACCAAACCCATCTCCATGCCTCCTCTAGTGCTCCTCTCCCTCTTCTCCACGTCCATATTAGGTTGGGCACAATTTCTATAGACCCATCAACTGGCATCACCTCGCTTTGATACCAAATTGTTGTTCCATAATATCACTCGAACGCCAATCATCCTTTGCATCACAAGTCCTAATACCATGTTGCGGAAGCTCCAGATCTTTAGCATGGACCTGAAGAAACCTATGACATTCTTTATGGGTAGCAATCCACCGATCCTCCATCTAGATCTATGATGGGGCACCTCCCTCCTTGGGCTTGAGGGAGATGCCCCCCCTCTCTAGGACTTCTTCAATAATCCTTGGGCGGCAACTCTAAAGAGAAGAGAAGAAGAGAGAATTGAGAGAGAAAAGATCCGTATTCCACAGCATAATGAAACCTTAATATAACCTATGTATTTATACATAGCTATTAGGTCCGACCAAAACCTCTCCGGCTAATCCAATACAGGAAAGCACTTATCGAGCCCATGTACACCCATGTCTCCCATGCTCTCATCCCCTAGATCTAGACCCGACCCATACACGAGTTAGCCCCCTTGAGACCTCTTAAACTAGGCCTTAAGACCCCTAGGATAAGTTCCTATCCTAGTCCAAATAGAACCCATATGTAATTCTGCCCACAGATTGAGTCGGCTTAGTCTTAGCACTAAGCCGGCTCAGTCTTAGCACTACGCTGTCTAACCTGAAACTGGGTCGGCTCAGTTTGAAACTAAGTCGGTCCAATTTCTATCCCATGCCTATAGACCCAAATGTGATCTTCTATCTATCCTATACTCTGAAACTTAGCTGACCCAGTCTGAGACTGAGCTAGCTAACCTATAGAAAGCTCCTTTTCTGTAGTCTTCAATCTTCCAGCTTTGGTTCCTCACTCCACCTTGTGTCCTAGGTTTTCGAAGCTCCAACCAAGCCCCTCAAGATCTCGAACATCCAAACCTCGAGCTCGTGGAGGGCTATGCACTGCCTCCACCCTAGGACCACTCCTATTCTATTCTCCACCTATGGCCTTCCAAGGCTTGGAGCACCATAAATCCTCACAATCTCCATCTTAGTGCTTCCAAGCCTTGGCAAACCCTTGGCAATGCCTTCCTACACAATCTCGCCATCCCTGCGCACCCTGACAACCCCTTGTGCAATCATCCCCTCCATCAATTTTCTTCAGCTATTGTGCACCCTTGAGGCTCTTTGGAATGACCACCTCCACCGTTGAAGACTTTGGCTTGCTCAATTGCACCATCCTAGAATTGTAGAATCCCTTCTACTTAGCAGCTGCATCACCTTTCTTGGACTTCCTAGGAGAACCCACAATATTCCTATACCGACACTCGCTGCAAATCCTAACATGGTCTCCTCAGAACTACACCTGTCCACCTGCACACGCCACTCCACCTGGAACTGTACATAACTAGCGTTGGTGCTAGGATATCGATCCTCCCGCACCCCTCTACTCTGAACTCATATCAAATTCCTCTTCAATTGTGAAGCCACCTCTTTGAAGCTCCATCTATATCTGAAGTTCATCTGATGCTGTAGAAGTCGACTCTATGCCCGAGTCATCCGAGGCCAACCACTCAATGCTGCACTACTGAGCCTGCCAATGTACCTCGAACAGCGTCACTGCCCCTTCAAACCCTCCGCACTCCATTGACCCCTTCAAAGCCATCTCGAATACCTCCATAACCCATGGGCACCTTCAAAACCCAAGAGCTCATCTAACTCTTCTAAATCTAGTGATTGAATCCTAAAAAATTTCATCCTAGTCCTTCTCTTCTGCCCCTACACCAGCCATCACTTCAGTTGCGCCCGGAGAACCATCCTCCATCTGAATCGCGACTCTTCCTGGTGCTTCTATAGAAAAAATCTGATCCATGATACTTCTGACTGCTTGATGCCTCTAACACCATCTGCAGAGATATCTCCCCTGACTGCTACACCATCGAGCTTCTCTCAGTCCCGTGCCTCTAAGGAAGCACTACTACAGTACTCCAGCACTCTCTAGCCTTGTCTCTGCACCACTCTACAGCCGTCTAGTCCTAACCTACTAGACCTCCATGGATCATCCATCTCCATCACTCCCAAGCTTCATAAATTCATGCTCTAGTCGAACTACTAAATGCACCCTCAACTACTTCCCTGCCTTCTTGATATGGAAGGATGTATAGTCACTTCTTCAGCTTTCCTTCAACCATTATCCCTTGGGAAAGCTCTCTTCAACAGCTCCACACCGCCCATCTTCCTAGAGAATCTTGATGCTCTCTGCTGAGATATCTCCCTCGGCTACTGCACCGTCGAGCCTCTCTCAACCCCATATCTTTAGGGATACGCTACTACAGCACTCCCTGCCTATCACATAACTATCATACACCTAGGCCTTTCCATCAAGACTGATCAGTAAATCAAGCACCCAATTCTTCCACCCCAAAAAAATCTCTTTTCGTTAATCCTATCAACCTCCACCTTCAACCCACTGCTTTTGATTGGCCAAACCACAGCAACAACAAAAATAGAGCTGAGACATACCGTGGAATCCTTGTGCAGAGTTTTGATTTCACCTTGTATGACTTCTCCTTTCCTTCCATGCACCATCAGGCTCTGATACCAAATATAGACCCACCAATTGGCATCACCTCACTCTGATATCAAATTATTATTTCATGATATCGCTCGAACGTCAATCATCCTTGGCATCACAAGCTCCAATACCATGTTGCGGAAGCCCCTGATCTTTAGCAAAAACCTGAAGAAACTTGTGATGTTCTTTATGGGCAGTAAACTATCGATCCTCCACCTGGATCTATGATGGTGCGCCTCCCTCCTTGGGCTTGAAGGAGATGCCCCCCTCTTTAGGACTTCTTCAAGAACCCTAGGGTGGCAACTCTAGAGAGAAGAGAAGAAGAAAGAATTGAGAAAGAAAAGATCTGTATTCCACAGCATAATGAAACCCTAATACAACCTATGTATTTATACATAGCCATTAGGCCCGACCAAAAAACTTTCCAGCTAATCCAATATATGAAAGCACTCACCGAGCCCATGTACACTCATGTCTCCCATGCTCTCATCTCCTAGATCTAGATCCGACCCATACATGAGTTAGCCTCCTTAAGATCTCTTAAATCAGGTCTTAGGACTCCTAGGATAACTTTTTATCCTAGTCCAAATAGAATCCACGCATAATTCTACCCATAAACTGAGCCAGCTCAGTCTCAGCATTGAGCTGGCTAACTTGGACAAGATTGGCTCAATCTGAAACTGAGCCAACCTAGCTTCTATCCCATGCCTCAAACTGAGCCGACCTAGTTTTTATCCCATGCCTGCAGTTTCGAATGCGACCTTCTATCTGTCCTATGCTCTAAGACTTAACCGATCCAATCTGAGACTGAGCCGGCTAACCTACAGAAAGCTCTTTTTCTATAGTCTTCAATTTTTCAGCTTTGGTTCCTCACTCCATCTTGTGTCCTAGGTTTTCAAAGCTCCAACCAAGCCCCTCAAGATCTCGAACACCCAGACCTCAAGCCCATGGAGGGCTATGCACCATCTCCACCCTAGGACCACTCCTATCCTAGTCTCCACCTGTGGCCTCCCAAGGCTTGGGAGCACCATAAATCCTCATAGTTTTAGCCATCAAAAGTTGAGGAAGCAAAGATCAAAGACAGGACTTCTACATCAAGAGACAAGGTGCTGCCTTCGAAGATTCATTTGAAGGCTTCACAGATCTAGATCTGATCTGATTTTTGGAGATCAGATCCAAAAGGAAAGCACATCTAGATCTAACCTGAGTGGACTTCGATAGAGGCTAGATGCGTGCATGGCTTGATCTAGCTTAGGAGCATCAGGATCATCTTTAGGGTACTAGTTTACCTTAGACAAGTAACAACTATTGTTACTATTTGAATTTAAATTTTTATTTTTAATATCAAATTATTAGAATCAAATCTGAGAATTCTTTGATCTAATTAATTTTTGTAAATTTTTTTGTAAAAAATTATGCTACAGATCAGATCGATCCTATGGTGGAAATAAGTTTTTTTCTTCAACTGATATCAAAGCTACGTTAGCAGTTCTTCAGATCTAACTTAGATCTAAATTTTTATTTATTTTATAATCTGATATTAGTGATTTTAGATGTCACATTATATGTGATCAAATCTAAAATTAAAAAATTAAAAATTTATTATTATAGATCAAAGATGTATGAGATGCAGGACTAGACTAGTTATAGAATTATTCTATGTGTAGTCCAGTTTAATTTTTCTTTTGATATGATAAAATTAGATTTTTTTTATTTTTATTTTTTGATGTTATAACAGTTATAATTAGATCTAAAAATAAAAAATTAAATTTTTAAAATTTTCATATAAAATATGATTGATGCATGTCTAGACTAGTTATAGAATTATTCTATGTATTTCTAGAATAAAATTTTATTTGATGAGATCATTAAAATTTTATTTTTTAAATTTTATATGAGATATATCAGATCTGAAAATATGTATATTTAATTTAATTATTGATACATAAGATGTATACAAAGCATGCATAGTTAGATCTATAATTTTATATGTGATATATGTTATAGATCTTGTAATTTTGTAGTATAATTATTTATTTTTGATTAAGGCATCTTCCTTAGCCATCTGATCATAAGAGTAAGAAAAATTTAAATATTTTCTTTATACATTCAATGGGGTGCTCTTATGGCATGTAAGGATGCTGCGCATTTGTTCTTAATCAGAAATTGAAAACTTACTTTTCGGCAAAACCCTAGATCCTGAAATTCTTGAATTTTTTTTGCATGTTTTTGTTTATGAACTCAAACTTAATTAAGAATTAAGATTATGAAATCAATTAGATCTAAAAATTATAAATTTTTAAATCTAAGATACCTTTATAAATTTGGATTTGGGCTCGAGTAGCTCAATTGGATCTAACAGTTGATCAAATCGAATCAAGAGTTAGTTAGATGGGATCAAGGATGCTTAGAATTGATCAGTCCAATAGGATTAAGTCAGGTCAAGATCGACTCATAGCCATATGTGGTCGATCAAGTCAAGACCTAATTTAGCTCCACATTTTCAGCCTGGATTGTAGGCTAACCCAATCAGTTCTGGTCAAATAAATTAGTGTCTAAGGTAAGTTTGGCAGATACGATCAGTGATTTTTAATTGAAAGATACTTAACCTAAATACGTTCACGATGAGTTAATGATATATTCCTCCCACTGATCTCACTTACCTAGCCAATTGGGTCCACCCAGTTCTGATTTGAGGTGGCTAATGATTCGAGCTAACCCATGCCACTAGGTTAGTCATAATTATTATGACTAAGTCAAGTCAAATCTAAGAGATCTAAATTAAATCTTCCTAAGAAAATATTAAGTCATAGGTCTTCCACCATTATAGATGTGCGGCCCTTTCGGGATTGATTGTTCTCGACTGGTTACCATAGTTCAGTTGCACCAAAAAGATGCAATCATATCTATTAGGCATTGGATGCTACGGGTTAGAAGATGGGTTAGGCTCAATATTTTAGATACAGTAAGAAACTCAATCAGAAATCCAATTTGTGCAAATGGTAGATCTAACTTAACTAAGGATTGGATCAATATTCTGGACATGGTGAGATTTATGAATCAGAGATCTGGTTTGGGTGCACCATGATTATAGAATCATTGGATAAGAGTTATCCACTCATTGGCTGATGCATCACCAATAACTATTAGGTGAGGTGGTGAGCCAGTCGGTGGGACTGCACCATCCACTAGAAATCTATGGTTATAAAGATTTTTGCATCTCTATCAAGAAAGTATAGGAATCCGGATAAATAGTGAAAGTCTAATTTATTTAAAAATAAAATTTTTAAATAAATTAGTTAAGTCTAATTATAAAATCTAACTAGAAACTTTGACTCTTTGTAGGAAAAATGTCTACATCTAATATTCTAGCCAAAATTCTAGATACCCACAGACTGACTGGACCCAATTTTAAGGACTGGCTAGAAACTATAAAATCATTTTGAATTTTGAGAAGCTGTCTTATGTATTAGACCAGGACCCATCCACTTTACTAGCTCGTCGGACCACTGATCAAAGAGCATCTCTAGAGAAGGAGATGGATGACAATAATAAAGCAAGATACTACATGCTTGGCACTATGTCTGATGAGCTACAGCACCAATATGAGAACATCATGACTACTCGATAGATGTTGGCTCACTTGCAAGAGTTGTTTGGTGAGTAGATTTACGCAACTAGGTATTAAGTCTCCCATAGACTTTTTAAAACTCAGATGCGTGATGGGCAGTCTGTCCAAGATCATTGTTTGATAATGATCAAAAACCTTGAGGAGCTTGAAAAGCTCAGTATTATCATGGATAGGAACTTGTAGATTGATGTGATCCTGCACTTCTTGATCAATGCATATGGTCAGTTCATCATGAACTTTCATATACATAAAATGCAATGTACCTTGGCTGAACTGATGAACATACTAGTTACTACTGAGCTTTCTGTGAAAGTTTTTAAAGGCTCAATTCTTGCTGTGGAGTGGACTTCTTTTAAAATTTTTTTTAAGAAAAAAAAAGAACACGAAGAAGCAAAAGGTGGATGGTGGGAAGAAGAAAAAGAAAGAGCTGAAGAAGAAGGCCGCTGATAAGAGAAAGTATTTTCATTGCAACATAGACGGCCACTAGAAACAGAACTAACCCTTATACCTGGCCAGCCTAAAGAACAGGAAGGAGGCAGGTCCTTCTGGAGGTATACTCATAATAGAATCTAACCTTATGATTTCTTCTGGTGCTTGACTCTGGTTCTAGTGCTCACTTGTGCACTTCTATGTAGGATCTTAAGGAGAGCAAGAGGCTGAGGGATGATGAGATGATCCTACATGTCAAAAATGAAGTAAGAGTTGCTACTATGATCGTGGGAACCTATCCTCTTCGATTACCATCTAGTTTAGATTTGGTTCTTAGAGATTGTTATTTTGTTTCTGCAGCAAGTAGGAATTTGATTTTTATTTCTTGTTTAGCATAGAAAGGTTATGTAATTAGCTTTCTTAAGAACCACTATATTATTTTTTTAAAAAAAAATAAAATTATAAGTTGTTTCTTAATTAATGGTCTTTATTAGTTGCATATTGATGTATCCATATTAAATATCAAGTAAAAAATGAATGCCATAGGATTAAAATGACCTAGGGATAGTCTTAATAACAAGTATCTATGGCACCTTAAGCTAGGTCATATAGCAGAAGACAAGATTAACAAATTAGAGAAATACAGACTCATGAGTTCATTAACTTCTGAGTCATATCTAAATTATGAATCATGACTTTAAAAGAAAATGATCAAGCTTCCTTTTGTAGGATATGGAGAAAGGGCCACAAACCTACTTGCCTTGATACATACAGATGTGTGTGGCACATTTGTTGTGCTAGCCAGAGGTAATTATGTCTACTTCATTAGCTTCATCAATGATCTATTATGGTATGGATATGTGTACCTGGTGCATCACAAGTCTAAAGACTTTGAAAAGTTTAAGAAATTTAGACTTGAAGTAAAAAAATAAAAAGAAAAACCCATTAAGGTTATTCGATCAGATCGAGGAGATGAATACCTTAATCAAAAATTCCTAGACTATCTTAAGAAAAATGGTATAGTCTTATAATGGACTCTACCTGGAACATCTCAACTCAATATGGTTTCATAATGGAGAAATCAGACTCTATTAGATATGGTTCATCCATGATGAGCTTCACATAGCTCCCTAAGTTTCTTTGGGGATATAGTCTAATGACAGCAATATATCTACTGACTAGGGTTCCCTCTAAAATCATTTCTACTATACCATATGAGATATGGCATGGTAAGAAACCCAGTCTGAGTCACCTCAAAATTTGGGGTTATTCGGCTCACGTCAAGAGATAGCAGGCGGACAAATTAGAGTCTAGGTCCTTTAGAGCTCAGTTCATAGGATATCCTAAAGAGTTGTTAGGATATTATTTCTACTTTCTGAAGCCATTTTTCTTGAAAAATAGTTTATTCAAGATGGTGGCATTGGAAGGCAAATTAGGCTCGAAGAGAAGATCTCTAAAGAGCAATGAGCTAAGGAACCTATATAACCCAATCAATTAGAGCCAGTCCATACACTACTGTTAGATATGTGTACCCTAGAAGCTAAAATTGGCTGACACTTGTAATACACTTCTAAGGGCAAAATTATAATTTTGACTATAAATAATAAAATGGGTTATTTTCTATCACCTATGTGCATTTAGTGTTTGTGATACATCCCTTGAGTTAATGGTAATGATAATTCTTATTTTCAAGAGTTGAAAATTTAAGACAAGAATTTTCATTATTAACTCATAAAATGCTCCTGACCATAGGATAATCATGAGGATGGTGATTGATCCGGAAGGTTAGTGTACAATCACTTTTTTATAGTAGATGAGTCTTGTCTACGATGTAGAGTCACTGGAGCGAGAGTACAGGTACTCGTTAGAGAATGAGGGCACTGAGCATGACCATCTCGAGTAGTCATAAGGAAGTCTACCTTCTCATCGATGACTGACTCGAAGCTGCAGTGGTGTGTTTGGTTCTTTGACTTGAGATGCATCGATAGTTCACCTTGAGGGTGTTATAGTTTGACTACACCATGACTTGGTCTCCTAGCCATTCAAAACCCTAAGGTGTATGTTGGCTATAGCATGTTCATTGTAGAAATTGGATTGTACCAAGATGGAATCTATCTATCTCGATGGATGAAGAGCAGCCCTATGATGATCATGAGAACCAAGTCCATAAGCCCATGGCCATGGCAGAGAGTGAAATAATAGAAAGAATTTCTATTAAGAATTTCACATCGGACTTGAATCAAATGATTAAATCATATGATACAAATTAAGGTTTGACGAGTTCACCTTAACCCTAAACTGATCGAAACTCAAGATAAAAGAACTTAATCACACAAGTAGCTGCACCGAGAGGTTCATTTTAAATTTTGATGGATTGCCACCATATACTGCTAGGTATGAAGCAATTAGAATGATTTAGATGATCGATCATTCTAGTTGTCTGAATCAGAAGAGTTTTGATCCATCGAAAAGAATTTTGATGACGTCGATGATGGAGATCATGACATATTTCATTACCATACAGAACTAATTGTTAGATATATGTGCCCTAGAAGCCAGAATTGGCTGACACTTGTAATACACTTCTAGGGGCAAAATTATAATTTTGACTAAAATCAATAAATGGGTTATTTTCTATCACATATGTGTATTTAGTGTCTGTGATACATCCTTTGAGTAAATGGTAATGATAATTCATATTTTCAAGAGTTGAAAATTTAAGACATGAATAATCATTATTAACTCATAAATTGCTCCTAACCATAGGATCATCATGAGGATGGTGATTGATCCGAAAGGTTGGTGTACAATCGCTTCTTTTTAGTAGATAAGTCTTGAGTCTACGGTGTGGAGACACCGGAGCGAGAGTACAGGTACTCGTTAGAGAACGAGGGCACTGAGCGTGACCACCTCGAGTAGTCATTAGGGAGTCTACCTTCTCGTCAATGACTGACTCGATGCTGCAGTAGTGTGTCTGGTTCTTTGACCTGAGATGCATCGGCAGTTCACCTTGAGGGTGTTATAGTTTGACTACACCATTACTCGGTCTCCTAGCCATATGGAACCCTGAGGTGTATGTTGGCTATGACATGTTCATTGTAGGAACTGGATTGCATCAAGATGGAATCTATCTACCTCGGTGGTAGAGGAGTAGCCCTATGATGATCATGAGAATCAAGTCCAGAAATCCATGGCCATGGTAGAGTGAAATAATAGAAAGAGTTTCTATTTAGATTTTCACATTGGACTCGAATCGAATGATTACATCATATGACAGAGACTAGGGTTTGACGAGTTCACCTTAACCCTAATCTGATCGGGGCTCAAGATAGAAGAACTGAATCACACAGGTAGCTGCACCAAGAGGTTCGCATTCAGCTCTGATGGGTTGCCACCATATACTGCTAGGTGTCACTGGTGGATTTTGGGAGCAATTAGAATGATTTAGATGATCGATCATTCTAGCTGTTCGAATCAGAAGAGTTCTGATCCATCGAAAGGAGTTTCGATGATGTCGATGATAGAGATCATGACATATCCCATTACCATACAGAACTGAACCTAACTGGGTCACACAAACAAGGGTTTGAATCTGGTGATCATCAATTGAACTGATCTAGTTCAATTGATCTGAATGAGATTCAATTAGGTTCAAGGAAATCGTGCTAGCACTCGATTGAACCTAACGTTCTTCTTTTGCTATCATAAATAAGTTGTCCTGTCTGAGCCAAAGGAGTTTGTGCTCAATCAGAGGCCTTCATATGGTCTGACTGGAGGTTGTCCAAGTCAGAAAAGGTTGTCTTATTTGTAAGACACTTACCTGCCATTTTTGGTCACCTGCCATTTCTTGTTCTTTGACTTTGGTCAAAAGTCTACCTTTGACTGGTCAAACATTGACCATTGACACTTTGACTTTTGACCACATGTCATGCACCTATTGGAGAGCTGGTGGGGGCCTGTCCCCCTGCCAGAACCTGGCAAGGAGAAGGGCGCACGCCACCCTAGGCGTGTGCCCAAGTTGGAGGCGCCTAGGAGTCCTTGTTGGACAAGGACTCCATCTCCTTTTTGGATTCCAATTAGAGTTCTTCTAAGAACCAACTTTGACTGGTCTTAGGCACCCTCTAAGGAGGAATCCAGGGGTCTCTATTCCCACCAATCAGATTTAGATCTGATTTCACAAAGGGTTGTGATTGGTTGGGAGGAAGAGGAGTTGGATCACAGCTTAGTCTATAAATAAGACCCTGCGCCCAACTCAGATTAAAAAAAGATGCAATTCAATTGAGAAACCCCATGCCCCAAGGCTGCCTCTCCCCTCCTTCTCCATGCCATAGTCTCTTCTCCCCTTGCTCTCCACGTCCAAAAGGAGTTTTGGACCTTGGTTGGTGCGATTCAGATCAAAGAAAGGCGATCAAAAGCAAGAAGGCTGCGCTGCTGCAAAGGACGACTGCTCATCTTCAAAAGAGTTTTGAAGATCCTCCAGATCAGATCCAGATCTAATTTTTGGAGGTGTGATAGAGAAGAAGAGGATCTCCAGATCCAACCCGAGTGGATACCGGTAGAGGCCAGGCGCTTGCGTGGCTAAGATCCAGAACCTTCCGCTGCAAACAGGATCATCAACAGGGTAATAGGATTACCCAGATCAGGTAAATTAAATTTGATTTAATTTATCTTTTAATTTTATTTTATTAAAATAATAAGAATCAGATCTAAAATATATCAAGATCTGATTGGGATCAAGAGAAAAATTTTTGAAATATATCTCTTGATCTGATCAGATCTGAACGAACCTGGACCGGGAAATCAGGATTTCCCTTCAACTGGTATCAGAGCCATGGTTCTAAATTATTTAGATCTGATTTTAAATTTATTTTAATTAGAAAATAATTGATTTTAGATGTCACATGAGATGTGATCAGATCTGAAATCAGAAAAAATTAAAATTAAATAATTTGGATCTAAGATTAGAAGATATGCATGACTAGTTCTAGAATAGAATAGTTCTATAGAATATTCTTGCATATTTTTGATTTAATCCGATTAAATCATATTTTAGATCTTTTTATTTACTATTTTTTGATATTATAAGTGTTATAATAACATCTAAAAAATAGCAAATAAAAATTATTTAATTTTTGAATATCATATGAGATATGATTGATGCATGTCTAGACTAGTTGTAGAATAGTTCTACATAATTGTCTAGATTAGAATTTATTTTGATTAGATCAATTTAAATCTAATTTTTTAGATTATTATGAGATAATTTAGATCTGAAAATATGCATGATTATGATACATGAGATGTATGCAAAATATGCCATGATTAGATCTACTTTATATATGAGATATATGATATAGATCTGATATTGTTTTGTAGTATTGAATGTTCCTGATTAAGGCGTTCCTCTTGGCCGTCCGGTCATAAGAACGAAGAAGGGTTTAAAGGCCCTCTCTTCCCATTCGATGGGGTGTTCTTATGATGTGTAGGGGTGCTGCGTGTTCGTCCTTAATCAGAAACCCAAAACTTACTTTCTGCAAAACCCTAGATCCTGAAACCCTAGGATTTATTGTGCATATTTTGTTTATGAACCCTACTTAATTAAGAATTAAGTTTATGGAATATTAATTAGGTCTAAAATTGAGAATTTCAGATCTAAGACATATTCATAATACTGGGTTCGGGCTTGGGTAGCTCAATTAGGTCTAAGCGGTTGATCAAACCGAATCAAGAGTTGGTTAGATGGGATCAACAATGCTTAAATTGACCAGCCTAATAGGATTAAGTCTGGGTCAAGATCGAGTCACGATCAAGCAAGACCTAATTAGGCTCAGAGGTTAGAGTCTGGATTGTAGGCTAACCCAATTGGTTCTGACTCAACAATTTGGTGTCTAAGGTAAGTTTGGCATAGACGACCGACTGGTTTTTAATTGGAAGCTACTCGACCTGAATGCGTTCTTGTACGAGTTAATGGCATATTCCTTCCACCGGTCTCACTTACCTGGCCATATCTGTTGACACAGTTCTGATCTGAGGTGGTCAATAATCCGAGCTAACCCATGCCACTAGGTTAGTCATAATTGTTATGACTAAGCCAAGTCTAGTTTAATGAGACCTGAATCAATTCTCCCTAAGAAAAGATTAAGTCTGAGGTCTTCCACCATTGTAGATGTGCGGGCCCTTCCCGGGGTTGATTGTTCTCGGCTGGATACAGTGGCTCAGTTGCACCGGGAAGATGCAACCATGTCTATTAGGCATTGGATGCTATGGGCTGGAGGATGAGTTGGGCTCAATATTTCGGATACGGTGAGAGACTCAATTAGGAACCCAGTCTATGCAAATGGTGGGTCTGACTTAACTAAGGAGTGGATCAATATTCCGGATACGGTGAGATTCATGAATTAGAGACCAAGTTTGGGTGCACCATGATTAGAGAATCATTGAACAAGAGTTGTTCACTCATTGGCTAACCCATCACCAATAACTGTTAGGTGAGGTGATGAGTCAGTTGGTGAGACCGCACCACCCACTAGAAATCATTAATCGTGGAGATTTTCGCATCTCTACAGAGGGAGTGTAGGGATCCGAGAAAATAGTGGGAGCTAATTTGTTTAAAAATAAAATCCCTAAACAAATTGGTCAAGTCAAAATTACAGTATCTAACTAGAATCTTTGACTCTCTACAGGAAAATGTCTGCGTCCAACCCATTGGCACGTATCCTGGACACACATAGACTGACTGGACCCAATTATAAAGATTGGCTCAGGAACTACAAAATTATTTTGGGTTCAGAGAAGTTAACCCATGTTTTGGACCAGGACCCTCCCACCTTACCAGCCCGTCCATCTGTTGAACAGAGAGCGTCTCTGGAAAAATGGATTGACGAAGATAATAAGGCCAGATATTACATGTTGGGCTCGATGTCTGATGAGCTCCAGCGCCAACATGAAGGATATCGGGACTGCTCGCCAAATGTTGGCTCACCTGCAGGAGATGTTTGGTGAACAGAGTCGCGCAGCCAAATATCAAGTCACAAAATGACTTTTTAAGGCTAAGATGCGTGATGGGCAGTCAGTCCAAGATCACTGTCTGACAATGATCAAGGACATGGAAGAGCTTGAGAAGCTCGGTGTGAAGTTGGACTTGGACCTGCAGAACGATATTATTCTGCAATCCTTGACTGATGCATATGGGCAATTCATCATGAATTACCACATGCATAAACTTCAGAAATTCCTTGGCCGAGTTAATGAATATGCTGGTTACCGCTGAGCTTTCTATGAAAGGTTCTAAAGGCTCAGTTCTTGCTATGGAACGGACTTCTTCCAAAAGAAAGTCTTATGGAAAGAAAAAGAAGTCTGTGAAAAAGCAAAAGGTGGAAGGATCAAAGAAGAAGAAGGCAGAATCGAAGAAAAAGGCTGATGGCAAAGGAAAGTGTTTCCATTGCAACAGCGACGGCCATTGGAAGCGGAACTGCCCTACTTACCTGGCCACCCTGAAGAACAAGAAGGAAGGTCCTTCTGGAGGTATGCTCGTTATTGAGTCTAACCTTACGGTTTCTTCTGCATCCAGTTGGGTGCTTGACTCTGGTTCTAGTGCTCATCTGTGCACTTCTATGCAGGGTCTTGAGGATAGCAGGAGGCTGAGGGATGGAGACATGATCCTACGCATCGGTAATGGAGCAAGAGTTGCTGCAGTAGCCGTGGGAACATACCCTCTTCGATTACCATCTGGTTTAGACTTAGTTTTGAAAAGACTGTTATTATGTGCCTGCAGCTAGCAGGAATTTGATTTCTGTTTCATGCTTAGCACAAGAAGGTTATGTGATCACCTTCTTTAAGGACCATTGTAACATTCTTTATGAAAGAAATAAAATTGCAAATGGTTTCCTTATTAATGGTCTTTATCAGCTACATATTGATGTACCTGTTCTAACTATCGAGCAAAACGTGAATGCCAAACGACCTAGGGATAGTCCAAACGACAGATATCTATGGCACCTGAGATTAGGTCATATAGCAGAAGATAGGATCAACAAATTGGAGAAAAATGGGCTATTGAGTCCATTGACTTTTGAGTCATATCCAACTTGTGAATCTTGTCTTCAAGGCAAAATGACTAAACTCCCTTTTGTTGGACATGGGGAGAGGGCCACAGATCTCCTTGCCCTAGTACATACTGATGTGTGCGGCCCATTTGATGTGCCGGCTAGAGGCAATTTTGTCTACTTCATTACCTTTACCGATGATCTGTCTAGGTATGGGTATGTGTATCTTATGAGACACAAGTCTGAAGCTTTTGAAAAGTTCAAAGAATTCAGACATGAAGTAGAAAAACAAACTGGAAAACCCATTAAGGTTCTTCGATCAGATCGAGGAGGTGAATACCTTAGCCGGGAATTCCTAGACTATCTTAAGGAAAATGGCATAGTCTCTCAATGGACTCCACCAGGAACACCTCAACTCAACGGGGTTTCAGAATGGAGAAATCGGACTCTATTGGATATGGTTCGATCCATGATGAGCTTCACAGACCTCCCTGATTTTCTTTGGGGACACTCATTGTTAACTTCAATCTATCTACTGAATAGGGTTCCCTCTAAAACCGTTCCTACCACACCGTATGAGATATGGCACGGTAAGAAACCAAGTCTGAGTCATCTCAGAATTTGGGGTTGTCCGGCTCATGTCAAAAGACAACAAGCGGACAAGTTAGAGTTTAGGTCCTTTAGAGCTCGATTCATAGGATATCCTAAAGAGTCATTAGGATACTATTTCTACATTCCAGAAGACCACAATGTGATTGTGAGTCGACATGCCATCTTTCTTGAAAAATAGTTTATTCAAGATAGCGGCATTGGAAAGCAGATCAAGCTTGATGAGAAAGTCTCACAAGCAGAACGAGCTAAGGACCAAGTAGGAACCAAATCAGGTTGAGCCAATAAGAACACTACCTCCTCCACCTCGTAGATCGGAAAGAGTTTCCCGTCCCCCTGAAAGATACTTAGGTATTATTTCAGAGGATGTAGAGGAAATGTTCCTCGTAGGTAATGGTGCTCATGGTGATGATCCCAAAACCTACAACGAGGCGATATCAGATATCGACTCCGAGAAATGGCTAGAGGCAATGCAAGTCAGAAATTGACTCGATGCACTCAAACCAAGTCTGGACCTTGGTAGATCCACCAGAAGGTATAGTACCTATTGGGTGTAAATGGATCTTCAAGAGAAAGATTGGTGCAGATGGGAATGTGGAGACATTCAAGGCTAGACTTGGTGGCAAAAGGTTATAGTCAACGCGAAGGCATTGACTATCAGGATACCTTTTCCCCAGTAGCTATGCTAAAATCCATCCGCACATTGCTTGCTGTTGCAGCCTATTTCGATTATGAAATATGGCAAATGGACGTGAAAACGGCATTCCTAAATGGATATCTTGAGGAAGATATCTATATGGAACAGCCGCTAGGTTTCACATCCAGTGATACTGATCACAAGGTTTGCAAGCTGCAAAGGTCCATATATGGACTTAAGCAAGCATCTCGGAGCTGGAACACTCGTTTCAATGATGTGATCAAAAAGTTTGGTTTCATCAAAAATGAAGAGGAACCATGTGTTTTCAAAAGGGTCAGTGGGAGCGCTGTTGTCTTCCTCGTATTGTACGTGGATGACATCCTCCTTATTGGGAATGATATTCCCATGTTGACATCAGTCAAGATGTGGTTGTCCAAGGAATTCTCCATGAAAGACCTAGGTGAAGCATCCTTTATTCTAGGAATTAAGGTCTATAGGGATAGACCGAATAGGATGCTAGGACTTTCACAGAAGATGTACATAGAGAAAGTACTAAAGAGGTTTAGTATGGAAAACTCTAAGAGGGGATTAATACCCTTCAGACATGGTATTCATCTTTCCAAGAAGATGTGCCCCAGCACACCTGAGGAAATAGAACGCATGAGCAAGATCCCTTATGCTTCTGCAATAGGGAGCCTCATGTATGCCATGCTATGTACACGACCTGATATAGCCCATGCTGTGAGTGTCACAAGCAGATATCAGTCAAATCCAGGTGAAGAACACTGGACTTCTGTGAAATGTATCCTTAAGTACTTGAGAAGAACTAAGGATATGATGCTGATCTTTGGTAACGGAGAACTCCAAGTCCAGGGATACACAGACTCGGACTTTCATGTCCGATATAGATGATCGAAAGTCGACATCTGGAAGTCTGTTTGTGTGCAATGGTGGAGCTGTCAGCTGGAAGAGTTCCAAGCAAACTGGTGATAGCAGATTCCACCATGGAAGCAGAATATATCGCTGCATCAGAGGCTGCAAAGGAAGCATTCTGGTACAAGAAGTTTGCTGCAGAAATTGGAGTAATGCCATCAGATGCCATTCCTCTATACTGCGACAACAATGGCGCCATAGCCCTTGCTAAGGAGCCGAGGTCTCACCAGAAATCCAAGCATATTGAGCGGCGATACCACCTCATCCGCGATTACCTCGAGAAGGGTTACGTCGAGGTCAAGAGAGTCAACTCCGCAGATAATGTGGCAGACCCACTTACAAAGCCGTTGGGCCAGCAGAAGATCGAAGCCCACCTTGAGAAGATGGGACTTAGACTTGTAGCCAATTGGCTTTAGGACAAGTGGGAGATTGTTAGATATATGTGCCCTAGAAGCCAGAATTGGCTGACACTTGTAATACACTTCTAGGGGCAAAATTATAATTTTGACTAAAATCAATAAATGGGTTATTTTCTATCACATATGTGTATTTAGTGTCTGTGATACATCCTTTGAGTTAATGGTAATGATAATTCATATTTTCAAGAGTTGAAAATTTAAGACATGAATAATCATTATTAACTCATAAATTGCTCCCGACCATAGGATCATCACGAGGATGGTGATTGATCCGGAAGGTTGGTGTACAATCGCTTCTCTTTAGTAGATGAGTCTTGAGTCTACGGTGTGGAGACACCGGAGCGAGAGTACAGGTACTCGTTAGAGAACGAGGGCACTGAGCGTGACCACCTCGAGTAGTCATTAGGGAGTCTACCTTCTCGTCAATGACTGACTCGATGCTGCAGTAGTGTGTCTGGTTCTTTGACCTGAGATGCATCGGCAGTTCACCTTGAGGGTGTTATAGTTTGACTACACCATTACTCGGTCTCCTAGCCATATGGAACCCTGAGGTGTATGTTGGCTATGACATGTTCATTGTAGGAACTGGATTGCATCAAGATGGAATCTATCTACCTCGGTGGTAGAGGAGCAGCCCTATGATGATCATGAGAATCAAGTCCAGAAATCCATGGCCATGGTAGAGTGAAATAATAGAAAGAGTTTCTATTTAGATTTTCACATTGGACTCGAATCGAATGATTACATCATATGACAGAGACTAGGGTTTGACGAGTTCACCTTAACCCTAATCTGATCGGGGCTCAAGATAGAAGAACTTAATCACACAGGTAGCTGCACCAAGAGGTTCGCATTCAGCTCTGATGGGTTGCCACCATATACTGCTAGGTGTCACTGGTGGATTTTGGGAGCAATTAGAATGATTTAGATGATCGATCATTCTAGCTGTTCGAATCAGAAGAGTTCTGATCCATCGAAAGGAGTTTCGATGATGTCGATGATAGAGATCATGACATATCCCATTACCATACAGAACTGAACCTAACTGGGTCACACAAACAAGGGTTTGAATCTGGTGATCATCAATTGAACTGATCTAGTTCAATTGATCTGAATGAGATTCAATTAGGTTCAAGGAAATCGTGCTAGCACTCGATTGAACCTAACGTTCTTCTTTTGCTATCATAAATAAGTTGTCCTGTCTGAGCCAAAGGAGTTTGTGCTCAATCAGAGGCCTTCATATGGTCTGACTGGAGGTTGTCCAAGTCAGAAAAGGTTGTCTTATTTGTAAGACATTACCTGCCATTTTTGGTCACCTGCCATTTCTTGTTCTTTGACTTTGGTCAAAAGTCTACCTTTGACTGGTCAAACGTTGACCATTGACACTTTGACTTTTGACCACATGTCATGCACCTATTGGAGAGCTGGTGGGGGCCTGTCCCCCTGCCAGAACCTGGCAAGGAGAAGGGCGCACGCCACCCTAGGCGTGTGCCCAAGTTGGAGGCGCCTAGGAGTCCTTGTTGGACAAGGACTCCATCCTCCTTTTTGGATTCCAATTAGAGTTCTTCTAAGAACCAACTTTGACTGGTCTTAGGCACCCTCTAAGGAGGAATCCAGGGGTCTCTATTCCCACCAATCAGATTTAGATCTGATTTCACAAAGGGTTGTGATTGGTTGGGAGGAAGAGGAGTTGGATCACGCTTAGTCTATAAATAAGACCCTGCGCCCAACTCAGATTAAAATGCAATTCAATTGAGAAACCCCACGCCCCAAGGCTGCCTCTCCCCTCCTTCTCCATGCCATAGTCTCTTCTCCCCTTGCTCTCCACGTCCAAAAGGAGTTTTGGACCTTGGTTGGTGCGATTCAGATCAAAGAAAGGCGATCAAAAGCAAGAAGGCTGCGCTGCTGCAAAAGGACGACTGCTCATCTTCAAAAGAGTTTTGAAGATCCTCCAGATCAGATCCAGATCTGATTTTTGGAGGTGTGATAGAGAAGAAGAGGATCTCCAGATCCAACCCGAGTGGATACCGGTAGAGGCCAGGCGCTTGCGTGGCTAAGATCCAGAACCTTCCGCTGCAAACAGGATCATCAACAGGGTAATAGGATTACCCAAATCAGGTAAATTAAATTTGATTTAATTTATCTTATTTTATTTTATTTTATTAAAATAATAAGAATCAGATCTGAAACATATCAAGATCTGATTGGGATCAAGAGAAAAAATTTTGAAATATATCTCTTGATCTGATCAGATCTGAACGAACCTGGACCGGGAAATCAGGATTTTCCTTCACTAAACCTAACTGGATCACACAAACAAGGGTTTGAATCTGGATATCATCAATTGAGCTAACCCAGTTTAATTGATTTGAATTAGATTCAATTAGGTTCAAGAAAATCATGCTAGCACATGATTAAACCTAACATTCTCCTTTTTCTATCATTATAAGTTCTCTCGACTGAGCCAAATATATTTGTGCTCACTCAGGTACCTTCACCTAATCTGATTAGAGCTTGTCCAGGTCAGAAAAAGGTTATCTTAATTTATGAGATAAGTTTGAGATAATATTTGCCATTTTTCATCACCTGCTAATTCTTGTCCTTTGACTTTGGTCAAACGT